>JAECWM010000314.1:0-256480 GCA_018150695.1 Drosophila oshimai | reverse complement strand
GAACGACACATTGAGATTTTTTTGGGTGTACATATCGAACCCTATTTCGGAAAAAACGATAAAGCTAATTTTACCGGAAAAAGTTTTTTTGTTTAACAATTTAAGATTTTTTAAGTGGATAATTGCAGCTCACGTTAAAATTGACAGGCCAATATCACCGAAAGTATATACAATTAAATATATTTTGGAAGCTGATGCTGAGGTTTTTATACCGCTTGCGTTGTACGTGTGCCTAATAATCCTAATTAGAAAAAAAAAACTAAAATGTCACTTTAAAACTTATCATCTTAGAATAAAATTAAAATAATTTTTTTATTAAAATGTATATTTCACTTTAAAAAATGTTTTTTAAAAAGAGAGAGAGATGGCAAAAATCAGTACAAAGTATAGAGGCCATCTTATTAAAAAATCTATGTATACTTAAGGACTTCCTTTTTTTGTGTTATTCAGTTTTAAATCAGTATAATTTTAATCACAGAATAAAACACCCTTACGTAAACAGATACATATTGATCCAAACACTTAACACAAAGTCAGATACGGGTAGTTTTATTGACGGTTGTCAAATATTGTAAGGCGATCAAAAACAATTGACGCCAAGGACAGGTACTAGAAAACCCGGTCACAAGCGATCAAATCTAGATTATGGTCGATTTGTGTGGATCTTCCTTCGCGCGGCCCGAGTGAAACCTTTTTAAAGTGGTATAAAGCAGTTAATTCAATTAATAGTCGAGTGTCAAATAATGTCACTGGCCCACGACGCGATAGCGCATGGTCACTTTGTCTTTCACCTATTACAAATTGAAGACTTGTTCCATTGTCACTGTGGGACGTTATCGTCTCCCGATGTAATCGGTAATATATGGTGTCTATTAGGTTGAAATTAATTAGCAGCGCAGTATTGTTATACAACATGGTTGTCAAGTCCTAAATATTAATTTTAGCCATAAAACAATACATTTATCTGTGCTTCACGATGTTGATTCAATCAATTAGGCAGAATTCGTTCGCAGTCTAAATACAAGCGGTCTGGAGAGGTGTTAATGATGCAGTTGAGGGTTAACCAAACCGCTTGTAACTGGTAGAGGGTGGACGCTATGACAGCCATTTGACTTCCGATAAAAATAACTTTGTAAGGTAGGAAAAGTTTAAATGATAAAATTAATCTTTTATAAGATTCCTTTACACAACAAATAGCAGAATAGTTATAAAGCGAATAATAATCAACAACAGTCAAAAGGCATATTTAACAAAAATGTCGGAAACAATGAAAGTATAATTTGCGTTTAATTGGCCTGTTTGATTGCCGGTACTATAAAAGTAAACTAAATTAATAAGGGAAGATTAACCACTAATTACAGTTTTATATACGCAAATATAAACAAGCTTGAAAGATTTACCCAAATAAAAACCAATTTTAGAAAGATCCCCACGATAGAAATTAACGTTTACAAAATAGAGACTGAGAGATGGTTAGATAAACATCTTACGAATATGACTGAAAAAATAAACTATGACTTTGACGACCTATCACATACCCAATAGATTCTCCGGATAAAGACATTTGCTGATATTTTATATAGGTACTATATTCCACTGATCTTTGCAGGAAAATTTGTATGGGAATTCAGGAATGTATAAAAAGAAATTCAATTTATATCATTAAAAGCGGTAAACAAATTGGCTATAGCAATATACTGAAAAGCAGAACAATAAACTTTGATAAACGAGGCAAACGAATTTGGAAGACGTGTGAAAAATGAATCGTAAACGAATAAAAATCAGTTCCGTTGAAAAATGTAAACAGCGAATGTTCGAAGTGATAGCTAGTAAGGTAATACAAATATTTTTGATAATTAAGAAAACTTTAGTCAATTGTGTGGAATTAGCAAAAAATAAAAGGGATATAAGCAGTCATAAAGGGTAATCAACTAATTATTCGAGTCTTGCCAAGCTATTGTTTATTTTATACTTACGCAACTATGTTGTGTTAGTAAATTGATTGCAGATGTACGTCCGAATAATGTCTCACTGTTAACAAAAAAAAACTTGGATAAATATGATGAAAATGTGATCAAGCAGTGATGAATTTTAGATTAGAAATTACTCAAATTATTATTCAAAGAAAAAAATAATATTTTTTTTAACAAAAATTGGATTTATACGAGGGTGCCACAGAAATCGTTCTAACCAAAGTAGGTTGGAATTTACATAGAGAAGGGGTTAACATTCGGTTGGAATTTGGTTGGAACGGTTTCTGTAGCACCCCCGATAGAGATTATATGTTCTGAATATCCGATTCTCACTGTCAGCTAAAAATAAAGATTAAAATTATTAAACACTAAGGGGTTTTTTATAATTTTTATAATAGAAATTCGAACATAATCTTTACCCAAGCCTCCCAACTATGACACCTAGGGATAATTATGCATGTATATTGTGGCCTAAATTAAAACAAAGTAGATAACCTCAGTCATCATAAAGTTAACATCTCTTGAGGGCTGAAACAGTTTCTTCTTTCTGTAACAACCGTTCACATAATATACAATATAATATTTCCTTTTCCTCTAAAAGTAACGGGTATGTTTGATCTATAGTTTTGTAAAACCTTTAGAATATATTTTATTAGCTCAAGTTAAATTAATATGAGCTGTTTACTAAAATTTAAATGTTCCCTGGTATTTTTACTAAATATTCATAACACCAACTAGAGCAAGATGAATCTTAGAAAGATCCGATTCATAAGAGTTACAGCTGCTGGAAAGAGAACATTATCCAGTGGACTCTCCCGTTCTTAAGCTCTAAAGCAGCCGAGAAGGGCACCTTCATGCGGTTTAAAAAATATAACTCTTTTCGCTGCGTTTCGCTCTTCATTAAAACTGCCTCGGGTGGCTCTGTGACGCAGAGCTAAAAGCAGCCCGACCAACCAGTCAACCTGCCATCCAACCAGCCATCCAACCAGCCGGCCAATCAAACCAGATAAAACCGATTTTAATTCGATTAAGGGGGTTTATTCGCCTGCTCTTGCACGACTACGACTGTTGATACTGTTCGCGTCTTGGCTCGACTTGAGTTGGCTGATAGTAAAGATGTTACGAGTGTGTCTAAGTTTTAGTGTGCGAATCATTGTGAAGGAGCGTGGAGAGTCGGAAAGTTGTTATGAACTGGGTAAACAAACGAAACAAGCTAATAACCGCAATCGCAAGCGAATCGCCGAAAAGTAATCGTACCCACAAAGAACGTGTGAAGGTGCTAAATTCTTTTTTCATAGCGATTAAATGATGTTATATCGAGTGACAATGCTCCAATAAAGACCCATCGACAATCCTTCGAAAGATTTCACCCAGTTGGCTTGGAGAAAATTTTACAACAGTGACGTGACCCAAATAAGCACTCCATGTTTTATTTATAGCATGTGAAAAATACAATTTGTTATTTTAATTTGTAGTTATATAACTTAGCATCCGAATAAAATAAATAATAAAATACTAAAAACGGAACAAATTTAAATTTTGATTTTTATTGGCCACTTCATAAAATTGGCTTATTGGTGTGATTAAATATTTAAAGATTTTAAAGCCCAGAGTATTAACTAATTACTAGTGGCAAAACAAACAACTTAGGTTTATCCAGGAACAAAACGCTAAATCTTTTGCTCTGCCCTGCTTTTTCACTGCTTTAAAACGGCTTTCTGTGATACGGTACAATGGCTATAATGAGAATCAGGTGCTAATCTCGTTTGCGTTGGTGGCAACAGCAACTTTTATATAGCACAACAATTTTTTTAATGATGCTGGTCAAAAATATTCTGATAATATAGGCTCAGAGGATTTTACAAAAGGTAACGGAGTGATCTAAGAACTCTTATTGTAATCAAGGAATTTAACAATAAAAATCCAAAACTAAGTCCCAAAATTTATTTGTATTTTAAATCGTTTTAAACACCGAATTTTGTACTGTTTGGTAACTAACTTATTTCATGGATTTTCTTCCTTACATACATAAATGTATGGTCTGCCGAAATCAACTTTCTTTTATCAGTGAATCCAAAGCGCAGAGCGCGATGACGTCGAACATCATATTCTACACCGCCTCAGGATTTGGGCTAATTGTGTTTCACAATATTGCATAGCCGTCTCGGAAATATTGACTAATTTTTCACGCTGTACATTTCAGCTTAATTCAAAAACTTAGTTGCTTACCATTTCAAACAGAAACTAAAACATTAAAACCAAACTTTAACCCACTAGCGTTAGTTTAAATTGTGTTCCCATATTAAAACTATATCTTCCAACTCTACTCCGATATTCGAAATCTATCAAACTCAAAGACTACCAAAACCTCTTAAGCCTCTAAACCTAAGACCTGACCTATAAATTTTTGAAGCTATGTACACATTTTAACTTAGGCCCCATCACTGTCCTTCGTATACGCAATCTGCACGATATAACATTACGTATACGTATATATACGTGCTTTAGATGCTTTTGAGAGCGGGTATCCCGTAGTCTGGACCTCCTGGCCCGACGTTCTAGCGTGTGTTGTTGTGCTTTCCGTTTTGCTCCGCGAAGAGAGCACTCTTTTGTTGAATGTTGAATTCGGTCAGCGCAGCCACAAACACTTGTTGAAAACTCACCACACAGCAACAGCAGGCAGGGGCTGCAGTGTGTGCGCGAGTTGGTACTAAAGCCAGCCGCTGCCAAATCCGAAGCCACAGCGGAAGCAGCGGAGCAGCAGAGCGCCAGAGCAGCTGACTGGCGCAAAAGGCCATAATAATCAAGCGGTAAACACTTGACAACGCTCAAACCCCGTGCGACAGTCGGCGCGTTAAGTTGTAATTGCCGGCACGGATATATCAGCAGAGTGCTCATCTCGCGCTCTCCGCGAAATACAGAAACAAGCCCGAAACACAAAACAAACCCGACGTGGTCAATGCGTTCAAAATATTCGGACAATCAACGTTGAGCGCTAAACGCACCCGGACGTGGAACGAAGAACACGCGTCCTTTCGATTCGCGATTTTTGTGATATCATTCCCTCCCATCTCATCCACTCCCAGTTGGGTGCGCCTATCCTGCCGTGTGTGCAAAATGCAAAGTTGCTCGGCTCGCTAACTTTTCCGGAAAGGTACTCGTGCAATCAATAAGAAACCTTGTAGTATCCAGTTAACACCTACGAACAGGGATTCGAGTCCCCCAATCAACATTATGGCCGATCGCTTCCAAATCTCAAAGGTGAACGGCACCGCAAACGCCGGATACGATGGGGATGCTGGAGCAGCTACCGCCGATCAGCCGGATTCAGCTCATCCACCGTCCAGCAACGAAAACCACCTGCAGCCCAAGGCTCCGGGAGAAACCGGCGAAAACCGTCGGAGTTCGCGACTGTCCTTCCGAGGGTTTGGAAACTTTTTGCGCAAATCGGACGCGGAGCGCAAATTTAGTCTCGCCCAGCTGACAAAGTGAGTTTAATTTTAATTTTATGCATTCCCAAGCTAAATATCGAACAATATGTTCCGGCTTAAAGGAAAATAACTTGAACAAAATCTAACCTTTTGAAATAAGGAGTTCATATTGTTGTGTTTGTTTTTTTCTGAGTTAAGTGTCTCCAAGTCTAAACTTTATTTTATGAAGAAACTATATTGACACAAAAAATGTTGTTTTTTAAATTATTTTTTATAAGAACTCAGAATGGCTTTGCGATGTGTAAGAAATATTTATTTATTTGACATGACGATGAATTTAATTTCTGTGTAACACATTTAATTAGGTTTTTTGTTTAAAATATTTTTTACACATCACAAGCTTTTGAATTTCGGATAATTGCTTCGATTAATGTGATTTGTTTGTTAAGATAAACTACGTTTTGATTCTGCTGAGACGTTTTTGGTGCTTGAGATATATTATTTCCATTCATTACTGCGCATGTGGGGTCTAAGCATTCGTCTAAAACAATTAAGAGAAAATGCAGCAATTAATAAGAGTTTTCCCAAAGCAAATTAATCATTAACTTTACATTTCGTAATGAGTTTCAATTGAGTTGCCGACACATGTTTAAACTTAGCTCGCTTCTGTTTGTTGAGCTCCACGTCAAAATAAATAAATAAGTGATATTTTTACATGACATCAGTAGAGCGAAAAAAGCGGCCCTAAAAACAGACAATAAAACACATTAAAATTGTCAGATAAATCAAGCAAGTGAAAATAAAAAAATATTCGGCTTGCATAACCAAAGTAAAGGTTACTTTACGTTAATTTATTGTAATCACGTTTGACACATAAACACAAAAAATTAAACCAGATTAAAAAACTTATCAAGAGCATGCTTAATTAGATTATTGTGCCATTTTCAGTTTTGAATGTTACACGGCCCTTTCACTGTGTCGAATTTCAGTGTATATTTTATAACACATCGAAATCAGTGATGAACTGAATGTATGGTAATTGTTGAAAATTATGGTAGATTCGCCTAATGGTCTTGCACTTCCTATAAATGACGAGTTAGGCGTGTAATTAAATTGAAAAATGTTGTTCAGTTTAATTAAATTTATTTATATGCAGTAAAATTTAAAATACAATTTCTGAAAATATAAGTTCTAAATAAATTTATCTTGCATTGGTCGACCATTTTCAGGAGTTAACAACGAGAAAACAAAATCTGTAAAACTTTAAATTAAAGTGTAACTATTCAACTCGATATCGATTCAAGTTTTAAAAACAATTTAAATAATTTGTACTTATCAAGATCTATAAGACTCACAGTTTCATTAAAATATTTTAAGGCTGTTGCTCAGTGGCATTTAACACCCAAATTGGTAATTCAATTATAAAATAATTATTACAACAAATTACGTTTCAAGAGTCACAGATCATTGCTAAATTAAATTTGTTCCGGATAAATTAGCAATTATTTCCACTTTTAAGAACTTAAGTTTTGACACATGACTTATCACTTAAAGTAACCAAAGCGACCCAGACCCGCGATTAAACTTCTCTAATTAATAATTACAATTGTTCCACTTTCGATATATGTTATGTACAATGTACATATCGTAAGCACATTCTCGAATTAAATTCAATTAATGACTGCCAAAGATCCGTCCAAAAAGAATTTGAAATGTTTAGTGTTGTTGCAGTAAATGACTTGTTTTCTCGGAAACTTTGCACTCGGCAAGGAAATTACATCAGCATGTTAAATCAATAATACAAGCAAATAAAACCCGTTTTCAAAGAAAGCCATTTTTGGCACAAGGATTCGCGATCGTAAAATTTGATCAGCTTGCACTCCGCAAATTCCCGAGCTGTCAATTCGAGTTGCTCCCCGGAGGATGAGTGTGTCAACAAATAAATTTACAGTTTACCATTTGGGCTATGCCAGCGCAAATGAATTCAATTGATCGATGCCTGAACTCTGCTGAGCTCCAATTGTACAACTAACTCAGACTAGCTGATTCCCAACGAAACCGGCAAGCAATCAAAGCCTATCGACTGGAGTCCATATATGCTATATACTACACACACGTATGTGCCGATGTTTACCCGCTGTACATAAACATATATCCGCAGAGTGTAGAACTGTTTCTTATGCGCAATCGTTGCTGTCTGGCAAATGAATTGGAAATGGAAAATGGAATTAAAAGAAAAGCCACAAGATGCCCGATACTCTTTGCTGTGTGCTTGCAATTTATTTAGTAGCACAATGAAAAACGCCCTCGAGAGATTCTATCTATTATTAATAAACATTCATAAATTTTTGCTGAACTGAGCGCCGATTCAAAAGGGATGAGCATCGTCATGCAATTGAAATTTGTACGTAGGTAGATACATTAAAAAAGACAAAGCCGACAATAGTAGTGATTTGTAAGCGAAGTTCAACAAGCTAAACAGGGAACTTGGTTAAAAAGGACTTAAGTCTACATCCACAATATTTCAAAATCATTCAAGATTTGCAAGTAGAATCGGCTTACCTAATAAAGCGGATCAGTGGGTCAACAAAAACCTTCACAGAAAAAATGTGCATGTAAAAAAATACTGATACATATGTATGTATATGTATATTGAAGCTAAGTTGCGCTTTTATAGGTTAAAACATATTATGTCAGGCTATCTATCGCTTTTCTATCTTCAAAAAATTCAAAATAGAAGTTTTTATTGTGTATCGCCAGGATTTTATTTATTTACTAGCTGACCCGCGCGCTTCGCTGCTTACTAAATTCGATTTTGTTATCTATTCTGCTTCTGTGACGTTTCGTCGATCCTGGGTGTAACTGGTAAGGTCTGATGGTAGTGATAGTTTCTCGCTGAATTGCGAGTAAGGACCGTGGGCAACAGCGAATTCTTAAGAAAAGGATGGCCCACATAGATTCTATACTTCTCAACTCAATGAAAACACATTGTATATATTAGATTTAAATTCGATAAATATTGGAAATAGTTAATCATGTAGTAAATAAGTTGGTCGTCTGAAAGTCTTAGAATAATATTATAAATGTACTAGTCACAACTTGATCACAGGCCGTGGAAACCATGCGAAAATTTCCGATGACTAATGCTTGCGCTGTGAAATGCATTACTTCCAGTTTTCCCCTTTCACATCTTCGACGGGGCTGTCACCTTTCCACCTTGCCCCCTTTCGATCCCTTGGATTCGGCGCCATTGTCCGCTCGTGGCGCCGTACTGTTCTGAACGATTATTGCCTTCCTCATTCCGATTGTTTTCCTTTTTAAGATTTTAAATTATATTTTGGCATTGCTTTGGCTGCGGCTGCTTCTGTTATTGTTTTTGTTTCTGTTTTCATTGGCGATCAGTAAATATACATCATACAAGCGGCGGGCATTCTACACTCTCTCCACGCAGAAACATTTTCCGATAAAACTTGATTTTTCTCGATTCCGGCGTGGAACCCCTGACCTTCAGCTCGGCTACCTTTACCACTCGGCTGGCCGATTTTATTGTCTTATTATTTATGTGTATACACAAATAACTTGGTTCTTACACTTTGAATCTGGAGAACTGAGTGGTCCACAATGGGTATTTCGGCTCAGCACGCTGCAGGCAACGGTCATGCTGCCCGAGGCGGTGATGGTTTTCCTTCCTTTTCATCAGTACGAAAATTTTTAAATCTCCGGCCGGCGCCTTTTGGTGAAAGTGATTCCCACTAATCGGTTCTATTCTCTTATTATGTGATTTCAGGGAGAGTCTGCCGCGCCTGGACAATTACCGCATTTCTATGCGAAATCTAAAGCGTCCTTCCATCGGAGAGCTGCAAGGAGAGGCGGTCGATCAGGTGAGTTCAAAGTAACCCAGTGTGTATGACGTAACCGAATAAAATGGACATAACAGTTTGCATAATGTGCGGAATCAGGAAAAATAAAGGGTCAACCAAATGAATCCTTGACATTCAAATTATTCAAGTAGAAAGGGAGAACATTAAGAATTTTAAAATAATCTATTTCATGAAATGCTGTCAAAACTAGCAAAATTTAATTAGAGTGTGAGTGGAATAGTATTTGTAAGTTCATAATCATTTAAAATATTTAAAATAACATTTATGGTTTAAGAAAAGGTAGATTTTAAAAACCATTTCTTTGAAGACCTTGAATTGGCAAGGTATCAAAGTCACATATTTGAGCTAGAGCTGATAATTTATCAGTTTGAGATACTTTGCCTTGACCAACAATCGGGCCAACAGTAAGCATCAAATGCACTTGAAAAAGTTGCAAAACCAATTTAAAAATCTTTCTATCAACTTACGGCCTGGATTAGTGATAGCCTAAAGTGCCGTCACTGAACGACGAGTGTCATACTTTTGGATCTGTTTTGTGTTCGCCATGGCATAATCCTTGCAACGCACTTCAGTCATTCCCTACTCAATTCAGAAAACATTTCAAGTACTCGGCAAATAAACAAAGCAGAGTAAAAATACCTAGGAAAACATGAAGCGAACCAGAACCAAAACAAAAAAATATGGATCCATCCAAAAATTTAAACAGTTTTTCATCGGCTCTCGAACTGTGCTGGTACATTGGCTAGCCTTTAAAACATGCCCATGTAGATGCGTGCATACATATTTTTATATCTGTATTTCAATAATACGTCTTTTGATTTATTTACTTGAACAATTTTCACATTTCCGACGTGCAAATTGTGAGTTTTCCATGACGTCTTCCGGGCATCCCATCGATTGATATTAAGTGCCAACAGATTTGAGCGCTTCTATCGTGATGACGTCGCGGCCACTTAAGATAAGCAGAAAATACCTTAGCCAAGGTCGCCCACTTTCTCGAATCAGCCTTCTCCCCGCCCACCACCCACCGCCCATGTTGGGCTTATCGCTTACCGAGAATAATGGGGACCGGAGAGAACTATAAGCTCTCCCAGTGTTACAGTTTTTACGGTTATCGCATAAGTAATAAATTTGATGAGTCTATAGCGGACTAGCGTCTGCGGTTTTCCCGGTCATCGCCTCTCCTCCTCACATTTCTGTATTGTTTAATTAACTCACTTTCCCCGGCTACTTCAGGACACCGGGGCGTATAAAATATATCGTAAAAATTGCACTACAAACTAGCCCCTGCTCATTAGGGAAATTCCAATTCCAAGACAGCGCCTAAAATAAACAATGGAGCGTTGCTACGAAAGCTTAAAGCGATAAGATATATGGATCTCCCTGCACCAGCTAAGGAAAAGCGTTACTGCATGGCAAATAAATACAAAGTTGCTCACGGAATAATGTTGAAGTGTAAGCATTTGTGACTCACCCTTTGACTTGAACATATCTGTAAAATGTTTATCGAAAGTGGCATCATACATACATAGCTAATGCTATGAAAAAAAGTATTAATTAATTAATTGCCGAAGAAAAATGTTTACGTTAACGCATTACACACGCTTTTATGCACAATGTACATGCACATTAATTTCCATGTTTAAATAATATATTCCATAAGATATTGATCTAGTTACAGGTTTCGTTTAAGGCTTAGGTTACGTTGCTAACAACAATAACGTGTTACTTTTTTTTTTCTTTTGTAAAGTAAGTAAATTGTGTAGCTTCTTGAATGCTACAATGAGAACTAAAAGAAGCAAGCGACTCCGACCAAAAAACGTTTATAAATTCTAGATCAGCACCAACACCCGGTGCTTAGGGGAGAGTGGGGATAGGTGAACCACTTTTTTTGTTGAACATTATTATGTCTAAACAATTCGACGTTAGGGTCTGCTGTTTATAGGAATCTAAAAGAGCATTCATTCCTTTGCATTTAAAGTATTTTGTGAAAATAATGTGTCACGTTTTTTTAACTTTATGAGCATTTTAAAATTTTGTCTCGAATGGTTCAAGTATCCCCACCCCTGGGGATAGTTGAACCACCTTTCAGATTAACACAAAAACTACAATTGTATAAAAAAGTGTAATTTATTTCTTTGTTTATGCCTTTTTTCTGTTCAAATATAAACATTGCACATTTACAGCATGGAATAAAACAATAAAAATATTTATTTATTAATTTTTTTTTCTTTCTTTTTCGAAGGTTTTCTTGAGTCTTTTGATTGTGCTTTTGGCGATCAATTTTTCTGCGGTGAGTCAGTGGCAATGATACTCCTCCCTCGTTTTCTTCCTCGAGTCGTCTGTTTTCGTGGTTTAGTTTCCCCACAAGTACTGGTTCATGTATCCCCACAAGTACTGGTTCATGTATCCCCACAAGTCATAAGCCAATTGGAAGTGATTTGGAGAAAACATGGAATATTTGAACTGCGTCAGCAATCCATGAAAATATCATAATTTGCGTCTACTTACGATAAAATACAATTTTAGGAAGTTCAATGCCACTGACGAAGAACGATAGAATTTTTCCTAGAAAACGTAAGGTCTCAATTAAAGCTGCAAACGGGGAATAAAACTTCGATTAGCGATAAAAACGACACCAATCGTTTGTCGCGATTGTGCGTGCGTGTGAGGCTAGGATAACGACTAAGTAAGCAACACACATATAAATGGTGCACAAAAACATGTCAGAAGGTAAAATATTTGTACTGGTTCATCTATCCCCATGGTTCACCTATCCCCACTCTCCCCTACTGTTTCTGTGTTAGTTTGAATTTTTTAGCTAGGGCTAACAATTTTATGGCATAACTGCCATATAGAACTTTTCCTTGTTTTTCTTTACAAATTTGAAATAGAAATTCAGCTTTGTCAAGATCGGAGCACATATTTTAAGGGTTCAAAAAGTAAAGAATAATACGAGAGCAGCCAGCTTGTCGTAAACTTCTAACACACAAGCTAAAAAGCCGGCCAACCTTATAGATGCCCTATAGATTTATTAACCTAAACAAACAAAACATAAATATGTAAGTTAAGTTGGATGCGGCTTTTGTTTTAAATAAAAACATTTTAGGTATTCAAATTAGACACTTGTCCTTAGGTCTTAATACTTTCAAAGAAATAAAATTTGTTGTGTACTTTTGCACATTTTTCTCCTTGGGAATGCCCAAAATCCACACGAGCGAGCTTCAATCGATTTGCACTCAGTCGCCGAAGTCCTAAGTGGATTTTTCCGCATCCATCCATAACCCATAATGCACAAGGCGATATCGATGACAGCGCTGAAGCCAAATTAATTGTCAACAAGATGCAGCCATGCAGCTGCCATTGGCCGGGACACACGGACATTGTTTCAAGGAGCAGTGGGCAGGACTAGGGCCCCCTTTTATTTGAGGGTAAACAGCTCACTACAGCGACTATAGTCAACACCATATGTGTGGCGGAGTGTGCGGGTGAGGATAATGCAAGACAAGTACGTGGTGTCATTAAAATTGACAGCAACAGCCTGCAGATGGCGCTGGAGCTCTTGCCATTGACGTTAGTTGATTCGTTGCTTATCATATACAGGGGTTTCCACGGGTCTCCGGGGGTGTTGGCATGGTTGTGGTGCACAAGTGTGCGAGTGTTGAACCCGTCAGGGCTGCTGACAGGACGTCATTTTGATAAACGTTCGAGCTGAGCAACGGATTATTCCTCACTTTCAATCAATTAAAGTGACAGAAAACACACTCGAGTTGTATCGGAGACCCCGAAAAATCATTACCAGTTCTTGGCAGTTTTAAAAACCCTTGAAGTCGAGCCTCTTAACAATAGTAATTTGTCAAACCGAATGGCAATATCGAAAAATATTATCAACATCTTTCGACGTACAACGTGGCGTATGAGAATTTTGCTGGAGCACTGTTTACATCATCAACGGGGCAGCCTGTGGCGTGTTTGCCATTTCAGATTCCTTTTGTATTGCACTTGTAATTACAAATCTAATTTACAATTCATAGCTAAAGAGCTGGCTGCTATTTTTATACCATTTTATTGATTTCCTAATGCGAAAGACTTGCGGGAAAATCTTTGTTTACCGCACTGCCATTGCCCGAACAAGCCATTAAGTTATTGGCGCATATAACAATATGTTTACCCCATTTGTGTTGCATTTCTGATACTTACCCTCCATTGTTAAAATGGCCGAGGGTGGAGAAAACTTGTGGAAAATCTCTCTCCTTAATGATGAGAATGCAATTTTGGCTAATTTATTACAATACCCGTTTGGCATTATCGAGCTGTTGCGCCTTTCCTCTAACAGTATTGAAACTTCCAGTTTAGACTGCTTTAACTTGCTTTTTAGTAAATTCTCACTTGCTTTAAGCTGGGTCGTTAATAAATGTTGAGCTTCGGCTTATAGCTAGTCGACATAATTAGCCAGAGACTTATTTCTCTTGAAGCTAATAATATTTTGGGAAGACCCAAAAGACGAGTTTAATTGCGTTTATTTATGGAAGCTGTGGTTATAAGTTACCTTTTTAGCCACCACCTTATTTCACTCTTATTTGTTCGCTCGCTTTCGTCTATTATCTAAAACCAAATCACTTACACAAGCTAGCCAACATAATGGCTTATCCCCCAGTTTTCCACATAAATACCAATTTCGGTTCCAATTTCGGGTGCGAAAATTTTCCACGCATCGACCGCAACAACATCGTCAACTAGAACGAGCAAATCAACCGCAGAACCAAATGCGTATTTCGCTAAATGAAATAGACAAAGGAAGGAAGTGCCAGAGGGTCACACTAGTGGGACCACAAATACCCCCAAAACATCCCCATCATAAACCCACGAGTATGAGGAGACACGGATAAAAATGTACCGGGCAGTGTTATATTAAGTTCTTTTCATAGGTTACTCTTTAATAGAAAATATTATTACGGGAGATTTTTTTTTTACGTTTGATTTTTAATTTATAACACAATTTATTGTTACAAATTAATATCAACTTCCTTTACTTAAGTTCCGATTCGCTCTAGATCTAAACAAAAATTATTTTCTCCGAACTAAAAGGTAAACTGAACGAAATGTTTTTTTTATTAGAAAACAATATGAAGACAAAAATGTTTAAAAACCTAATATTTATTAATCTTTAAAATTCCCTACATGCAACGACACCTTTAATTTTATTTACATCTATAACAATAAAGTCGTTTTGTACTGATTTTAAAAATAAAACTTTGATCAAAAGTCTGTCACACTTCAGAATGACAAATTAAGTATAACTAGTACCTACCTAAATTTTTCAAAAGTGTATAAATGTTTATGTTTGTGCCTGTCTGAGTTGGCGTCCGTTCGAAGCCGCCAAAAATGTGTAAACAATCAACATTAACCACCCACCGGGGAAGACCAACTAACCAGCATTGCGTGTCGCAGCGTGTGCGAATCGAGCAGTCTGGGGTTGTGTTCCCGTACTTCGCTCCGTCAATCGATGTTGTCCTGCCCATATTTCCACTTGAAGCAGTGTTTACTTATCACATGTGGTAATTTACCGAGCAAGCAATTATAGTGCCCTAAAAACTTCCACTGACACTGATCAGAGCTGGGCAAAACAATTTCTTGTGATTGTGATAATTTAATAGATTTACACAAGACATCGCTCCCTTGCCCTTGCTTGGTTATTGCTTCCCTTGCACAAGTTTCCCTTGCTATTCATAAAAAAAATAATTTAATTATAAGTGTTTTTCACCAAGTTGAAAAGCATTTGAATTTTATATGCAAAGGAAAGTACATTTTTGGTCTAGCGCTGTCTGTCTATTTGGGCGTTTTTTTCTTAAAAAGTCGCTCAGTTTAGTTGATAACACAAATTATATAGATTATAAACAAGCAGAGCGCTAAAAAATATAAAATATAGTAAAATTGTAAATGCAATATACTAACTTCCGTCTCGCAGTGCCATACAAAATAATTACTTAATTAGGTATTATTAAACTATTCAAAATCAATAACTACTGAAAAATTACAAAGTAAGAAAAACCAATTAACTTACAAATAATTACTTTGTGTTTATCGGTTTAAAATTTTTCGCAATGCTTAGGAATTGAGGTCAATACAGTCAATACTTAACTTAAATAAGTTTATATATTAAGTTTATTTGAGCAGAACTTTTTCTTTCACTAAAAATATTAACTTATTCAGAAAAGCAACTTTTAAGAATGACTTATTACACTAGCTTACAAAATTAAAAAAAAAACACCCCAGAGCCAATGATAACAATTTCTGGTAGAGTTGGACTTCCAGATTACGAAAATGTCACAAAATAGTTTTTCTTTGGGACAGTTTTTTTTTTTAAGATTTTTTAAAGTTTAAAAAAAAAATTGTCGGCTGTCTCTTCAAGTTTATCTTTATTTCTCGCGTTGTGGTTTACCGATCTAGGTGAATTTCACAAAATTCTACTACCAATAGATACATCTTTAACATTGTCATACTTAACAATTGGATTGGATGAGTTATTTATCTGCAAGAGCTCGACAAACACAAACTTTTTAAAAATGTTGTGCTGTTAAACGACTGTAAAACGGCTGCTATACCCTTAAAAAATCCAACAAAATTCGGTTAAAATTAATTATAGGTTTTAGCTGAATGTTAGTATCGGAAATAATCGGAAAAACTTATCATGCAAGAAATTCATTGGAAATTAGATTTCTTGTGGATTTTTAAAGTTAGGCGTTTTATTTTTTTTCGGCCGTTAAACACCAAATTTGAACAATATCCCAGTAGGCTTAGCACTTACAGGACTGTTAAAAGTAGGCAGTGCTGGCAGCTACCGGATATAAAAAGAAGCTGAACTTTATATTGAAAAAGCTAAACAATCACGATTTGTGTTAGGGAGGTAAACATGAAATCTTTTTTATGTTCTAAGCAGTTAGCTTCCTTTTATTAGGTTTATACAAATATAATAGCAGGCAAACACAAAGCCAAAGCGTTTTTTTTAAATAAATAAAACGTACAACTTTTTAAATGAGTAACACTATTTCTAAAGGTGCATTTGACTTCTACATTTTATATGGTTTAGTTAAACACTGAGTTGTGGTTGTAGCAATTTTTGTGACTTTCTTATATGTAAGTTTGTACTGATTTTTCCTAAGACCATAGTCTAGGAAAACTAGCGCGTTGTACATAAATTCTTCAAGTTAGTTTTGTGGATAAATCATGTTAAACTTTATGAAGATATCAAATATATATTTATTTGTTTTTCTTAATTTTTATTGTGACTAGCTTTTTTTTTGATCCGACAACACTGCTTACAGTTTACAGGTCATAAGCCTACTGGGATGTTGTTCAAATTTTGTGCTTAACGGCCGAAAAAAAACAAAACGTCTAACTTTAAAAATCCACAAGAAATCTAATTTCCAATGAATTTCTTGCATGATAAGCTTTTCCGATTATTTCCGGAACCAACATTCAGTTAAAACCTATAATGATTTTTCAACGGATTTTTTTCGAGTTTTTAAGGGTATAGCAGCCGTTTTACAGTCGTTTAACAGCACAAAATTTCCAAAAAGTTTGTGTTTGTCGAGCTCTTGCAGATAAATGACTCATCCAATCCAATTGTTTAGTGTGACAATGTTAAAGATGTATCTATTGGCAGTAGAATTTTGTAAAATTTACCTAGATCGGTAAACCACAACGCGAGAAATAAATATAAACTTGAAGAGACAGCCGAAAATCTTTTTTTAAACTATAAAAAATCTTTAAAAAAAAACTGTCCCAAAGAAAAATTATTTTGTGACATTTTCGTTATCTGGAAGTCCAACTCTACCAGAAACTGTTGTCATTGGCTCTGGGGTATTTTGGCTGTAAACTAGTGTTATTTTTATCTACAAATTCTCAAACAAAACACATAAGAAATCCAATCCGCTTTCTTTAAACTGGTCAGCTTAAAAAACTTTATACTAATCTGTGTAGATATTTTCAATAAAAAGTACAATAGATTCACAACTTCGCTTTCGTTAAAAATATGGGAATCACAGAGCTATGCGGCTTGTGGGCGTTTTAAATTTTTAAACAAACCAAATTAGCGTGGGGTTTATACCTCTTATATCTTTCGATGCTCATTCTGATAGACGGACAGACATTTGCAACGCCTTCAGTTTTACCTTATTCTTGCAGGAGTAACGGGTAAACGGAAAGAATTAGCGGTTAGCATAGTTTTGTAAAGATAGTATGTCATAGCCTTAAATTCACAAGTCAATATAGCTTCCCAAATTTTGTCCACTATAATAAGTAATTATTTTTTTATTTTATCAAATTTTATCAACTATTTAGTACAAGTATAAGTTTCCAAGAGTACCTACTTTATATTACTTTTCTAATGAACTTTTTAGCACCTCAAGATAAGGGAACATTTTTTAAAGCTAATTTTGGCGGAGGTATCTTAACAACTCAACTAATAACGTAATTGTAAGATTAAATTGACACGTTTCTGTCACTTCCTCAGTAAAGTCATATTGTCAATGCTGCTTTTATGAGTAAAATGGTTTCCCTATAGGACATAACTTAATACCAAACAAAGACAACGCTTTATGTTAAAAAGTTAAGTTTGTGGCAGCATATTTCAGTTTCGCCTTTCAATTAAATTTTTTTATGTTATTTGGAGCTTAAGTGCGGTTATAAAAATGACCTTTAATAAGAATGAAAAGCAATATGAAACTCCTCATAATCTGGTTGTTTCTGTGTTTTTGATTGGTGTTGCTTTTGTTTCGGCTGGCGTCGACGGGTCGTTAATTGAATACGAGTACTAAATTGCACACATTTCGTATGAGTAATTCCAAATGAAATCCCCCTTGAACAGCTGTTGAATTCGCACTTGTTCTATAAAAAATGATAAAGTCAACTCAATCAAATTTAAATTTAGCATACTTTCGATTGAATGCTACGGATGTCAAGATCCCCATTATCACGCAAATAACAAAAGTTTAATATGTCGATTACAAGAGCTAGCAACACACGGTATATGATGGCCTTTCGTAGTTTGATTAAAATATTAGCAGGGTATTTATCACAGCTCCGTCGACTATGTTCAACCTATTTGGGGACGCTGAGCACGCAGATATAATACAAAAAAAGAAAGAATGACATAGTCGGGTTTCCTGACTATCAGATTTGCGATACTCATTGCCTTCTTAAAAAAAACAAAACAAGAAAAAACGCTAGAGTCTCTAGCCCTCTTAAAAAAAAAAAGTGAACCCTGCTTTTAAGCGTAATAAAATTTTATTGCACTTGTTTTCACAATTTCTTGAAACTGGGCGTATTTTCAAAATTTTTAGATATCTGTGTAGATATTTTCAATACAAACTACATTTATTAGGGCAACATTTTTTTACACAGAAAAAAAAAAGAAAAAAATTATCTATGAAGCATTTCAAATGTGGGCACCACAGAGATTCGCGGTTTGTGGGCGTTAAAAGTCTTGATTTGCGTGGGGTATATAGATCTCTTTGTGCAAATTATGGTGGCTCTAGCTCTTATGATTCCCGAGATCTGGAAGTTCGTACGGAAGGACGGACGGACAGACAGATATTTTCAACGTTCACACACAGAGAAAAAAAATAAAGAACATTGCACTCAAACTGAGAACATTCGTGCTTGAAAACAGTGCATGCACGAAAATTCTCAGATTGAGTTGAATGTTGAACAAAAATGTAAGAACAAAAAAACTCAAATCAAGTTGGTTCCGTTACATTTTTAAGAACATATTACTCTTAAATCAAGAACATATTTAAATCAAATTTTTAAAAAATGAAGTTGTTTTGTCCTTAAATCAAGAACAGTTTAATCTTACCACCTGACCTTTTTGAGTTCGATCTGTTCTCAAACTAAGTTTATTTGGTCTCAAATCAAGAGCATTTTGGACTCATTTTGAGATGAAAGTTAACTCAATATTAAGTTTTAAAGTAACAGTTAATATACTTTTATTTTTAATGTTGGCCGTAGTTTAACACTAAATACGTACACTGAAAAAACTTTTAGTAAACTTATAAATAACATCACGAAAAACACTTACCTCGACTGTGTTTCGAATCCAGGACCACTGGCACCAGAGGCAGACGCCTTAGCCCCCAGACCATATGAGCTTGTAACGCGCCGCTTTACTAAAGCACAAGTACATATTTTTGACCAAAATAAAATTATTTCATTTAACAACTCGCCCCGACGAGGGTTTGAACTCGTTACTTTCGGACGGAACGATAAGTTTTCCGACAACTTAGACAGGTAGACCAAGTTTAAGAACAAATCGGTATCAGGTTAAGAACCAAATAGCTGATCGTTCTAGTTTTGAGAACATTTTTGACAAAACCATGCTTTGAGACCAAAATAATCTCAGTTCAATCACATTTAGAACATTTTGAGCTCAAAAAATGTCGTTATATTTTTAAGCACATTATCAACTCAGAGAACGTCAGAATTCTCTCAGTGCAGATACAAAATTTCCAAAGAATCGTTCTTGAGATGTTGGAAAAAGGGTTCCGTCTTTTTATTATATATATGTCAAAAATCTTATTTCCCGTAAATGCTTCAATAGGTACATTTTGAAAAAGAGTTGATGGACCTTTCCGAAGACATTTAACTTTTTATGAACAATTTGGTATTAATGGAGTTATGAGTTATGGAGTACAAAAATGTTTAAATTTTTGATTTTTCTTTTGAGTTGCTTGTTTTGTTTTTGTTTTAATTTTTATGATGTTTTTTAAATTTTTTTGAAACACCCAGATAAAATTGTGATTTAAAACTCGGGAAATAAGAGCCGGTTATCTTATTATCAAGGCTCTTGTTTTTAAATTGTCTTTCTAATGCTAAAGAAATTATTCTCAATGTATGCTTACAAATTATTATATTATACAGTAGCGGACATAGAAATCCGGACACCTAGGTATGGCCTCTATATGCAAACTTTGAACAAGCTTACAATTTGTAAAAAAGGTTCAATCGGTTTGAATGTTTTTTTGTGTTATCTTGTAAGTATTTAGTATTAAAATACCTCCCAGTTTATCGTGTCTTTTGCTTTTGGTGCAAAAAAAAAAAAAAAAAGTGAAACATGTCGAAAATGACTGAAGCTGATAAAGGTGCCATATTGGCTTTGCGATCGGAAAATGTAAGCCTCCGCGATATAAGCGCTAAAGTTGGCTTTAGCAAATCTTCTGTCGGAAATTTTTTAAAGAATTTTGAAAAAACCGGAACTCTAAAGCGAAACCCTGGGACAGGAAGAAAGAAGAAGACCAGCGACCAGGAAGATCGGATTATAAAGCGCTTAAGCATGGCTAATCGATTCAAAACTGCAGAAGATATAAAATTCGAGTTTGTTCAGTCGGAAGGAGTCGATATTAGCACTCGAACAGTACGAAGACGCCTTCAGGATGCAGGACTTAATGGACGCAGACCTGCAAAAAAACCGGTTTTAACCGCTAAAATGCGTCAAAAAAGGCTACAGTGGGCTAAAGAGCACGAATCTTGGACCTTAAACGATTGGAGAAACGTTATATTTTCGGATGAGTCCAAAATAAACCTCTTTGGTTCCGATGGTATGTCCTACGTGCGACGTAAAGTCGGAGAAAGATTCAAAAGTGAGTGCCTACGACGGACGGTCAGGCATGGTGGATCCCGTATGGTCTGGGGATGCTTTTCTTACTTTGGAGTTGGAGATCTGGCACTAATTGATGGAACAGTAAACGCCAAAAAGTACCAACAAATTTTGGACGACCATCTTGTACCATCTATTGAGGAGCATCTTTCGTATGCCAATGAAATAATTTTTCAGGACGACTCTGCTCCTTGCCATCGTGCAAAATCGGTAAGTTACATTTTTTTTGTATTCCTTCATTTGTTGTATAAGTGATACCTAAGCTCTTAACTTTTTAATATTTTTTCTTTTTTTTAGATTACAAAATATTTGAAGCGGGTTGGAATAACTTCGTTGGACTGGCCAGGCAATAGTCCTGATTTAAACCCGATTGAGAACCTTTGGCATATTTTAAAGGTTAAAATAACGAAGAAGAAACCCAAAACTGTTAAAGAGCTTGATTCAATTGTGGAAAATGTTTGGTACAACGATATAACCGTTGAAACAATTCAACATCTAGTGGATTCTATGCCGACATGGATAAAGGCGGTCATAAAAAACAAAGGAGGTCCAACAAAATATTGAAAGAAATTTTTTTATGTAGTATAATGTTCAATTAAAAAACACTATTTTCAAATAATTTGTAACTTACTTTTAAAATAAAAAAAAAAAATTTTGTTTGTGTTCCTCAGTTTTTGAAAAAGTAACAAAATTTTAATTTATGATTTAAAAAAAAAAAAAATCACTGGAATCGGAATAAAAGTTGTGCTGGATAGAAAATGCATTCGTTTAATAAGTTTAATACAAATTTTCCTGAAACAATTAACTAAATTTAAAAAAATTTACAAAACGAACTTTTTTTTGCCTGTCCGGATTTCTTTGTCCGCTACTGTATATAACTTGCATTTGATACTAAAGTAAAGGAAATCCTGCCAAACTCACACCAAATGATTAAAAGTAAAAAGTTGCACGTCTTAGAGGTAAAGGTGCTTAAATTGTCACTCTTAACATTTTATTTATTACTTCCAGAGCATAACAATTCCCGAACCTGAACCGGAAGCAACTGGCGGACACATCAAGCTGGGCTGGATTGTTGGCGTCCTGATACCATGTCTCCTAAACATCTGGGGCGTCATGCTCTTCCTGCGCCTCAGCTGGGTGGTGGCCGAGTCCGGCATCTTGCAGTCGCTGATTATAATTACGATCTCTGCGGTGGTCTGCGTCATCACGACGCTCTCGCTGTCAGCCATTAGCACCAACGGCGAGGTCAAGGGTGGCGGAGTCTACTTCATCATATCCCGTTCGCTGGGACCCGAGTTTGGGGCATCGGTGGGGGTGGTGTTTGCGTTTGCCAACGCAGTATCGGCCTCAATGAACACCATCGGCTTCTGCGAATCACTAAATGTTTTGTTAAGTGAGTATCAATTAGTATTATACCATTAAACCTAATATAAAATTTGTATAACCACTACTCGCAAAGTAAAATACATTTTTAGAGTTACTTACTCATAATTTTCATAAATAATTAAATTCAACTTTGTATATATATAAGGACTGCAAAAACATTCTAAGCCTAACTACCTAAAATTCACTTCCTTGAGATTCTAATTATAAACACTAAAAAATACAAATTTTAGAGAACAACGATTTGAAGATTGTTGACAATGGCATAAATGACATCCGAATTGTTGGATCGGTGACCGTTTTGGTGCTCATCCTGATTTGTTGCGTGGGCATGGAGTGGGAGACAAAGGCCCAGAACTTCCTAATCGTCACCATTGTCTTGGCCATCTTCAACTTTATAATCGGGGCTGCCATTGGACCGAAGGGCAGTGAGGACCTCATCTCGAAAGGTTTCGTGGGCTTCTCATGTAAGTTAATAATTGTTTGAAAAAACTACTATTTTTTAACTTATAACACATTTTAGGGGGTACTTTCAAGGAGAACTTTGGCTCGGATTATCGGTATGCGGAGGGCGTTAACCACGACTTCTTCAGCGTGTTTGCGATCTTCTTTCCTAGCGTCACAGGCATTCAAGCAGGGGCGAACATCTGTGGAGATCTCAAGGATGCCGGAGCAGCCATTCCCAAGGGCACCTTCTGGTCCCTGCTCATCTCGATGACGTCCTACGCACTCTTCGTTCTCTTTGCTGGTGGTGCTGCTATGAGGGATGCCTCTGGTAATCCCGCTGACCTGGTCAATGGCACCCTCATCCCCTCGGAGCTGCCCTGCATGGCCTCTGGCAACTGCACCTGGGGCCTTTTTAACTCCTACGAGATGATGCAGGAGATGTCGCTGTGGGGTCCGCTAATCTACGCAGGATGCTTCGCAGCCACGTTGAGCACGGCCCTGACCAACCTCCTGTCCGTGCCCAGATTGGTCCAGGCTCTTGGCATTGACCAGATCTACCCGGGCTTGATATTTTTCTCGAAGCCGTACGGAAAGCATGGAGAGCCCTACCGCGGCTACGTACTCACCTTCTTTATCACCACCGGCTTCCTACTGATCGGAGAGCTCAACCTGATCGCTCCTCTGATCTCCACCTTCTACCTAGCCTCCTATGCCCTTATTAACTTCTGCACATTCCACGCGGCGTTTGTGAAGCCACTAGGGTGGCGACCCACCTTCAAGTACTACAACGCCTGGCTCAGTCTCTTTGGATTCGCCATGTGCGTGGCCATTATGTTCCTGATCAACTACGTGGCGGCCATCATCACCTTCGGGATTATCTTCGCCCTGTACCTAGTGGTTATGTACCGCAAGCCGGAGGCCAACTGGGGATCCACTACGCAGGCCCAGCAGTACAAGGCAGCTCTGATGGCCGTGACCCGTCTGCAGAACGTTTCGGATCACGTCAAGAACTACCATCCGCAGGTGCTTGTGCTCTCCGGCGACCCAAAGGCTAGACCCCCACTGGTGGACTTTGGCTATCTGCTGACGAAGAACAACTCATTGATGTTCGTGGCTAATATAATACCGGTATGTTAATGGTTTATAAAACAGTAACTTTGAAATTAACTTTTAGTAGGAAACCATTTTCGTGTAAATTACATTCTTTAAGCATGGTTTATTTCTGATTGATAAACCATGTTCTTTTCCTTTGCTTTAATAAATTCCTATGTAATCACTCTTAGGAATTGATTGTGAATACGATTTTTAATTAAAAATCCTCTTTATTTTGTCTGGCTAATTTATAAATAAATGTGTGTAGTATAAGAAAACAAATTCCTTAGCTTAATACGTTTTTTTCATTATAAAGGTGCGCGTGGGCTATAAGAACCGCCAGCATTTGGTGAAAGACGGTCAAAAGTACTTAGATGCTCGCAAGATCAAGGCCTTCTACAATGTGATCGATGGGTTCAGCCTCGAGGATGGAATAAATGCTTTGACCAAGTCCACGGGCTTTGGCAAGATGTCTCCAAACATAGTGCTGGTGGGCTACAAACCGGACTGGAATCGATGTGGCAAGGAGGAGGTAGAGAGTTACTTTTCCATTTTGTAGTGAGTAAATCTTGTTCGTTACGATAATGACCAGGTACTAATTCGACCTTACCTACAGCAATGCCTTCTCGCAGCGCATGGGCGTGGCCCTGCTCCGTCTTCCTAACGGACTGGATTTCTCTGAGCTGAGCTCCGAGGTCGTTTTGCCGCCCAATGGCATGGGTCACATGCACACAGCCAATGCTCAAGGATTCACCAACGAACTGATGCCGGCGGCCAATGCTGCCTCTGAGCTGCTGCACATCGACTCCAACCTGAACCTGGCCGGAATGGACAGCCCGAACTCCTCGTTCACCATGCCCCAGCCGGCGCCGATGCCCAACATGCAACGCAGCTCACGCAGCTACAAGGTGAACAGCAACGATGAGCCGGCCGTCACATATCACACCAAGGGAGGATCGGACATTCCCCAGAACCTTCTCGAGGCCATGACAATTTTCACGCGCAAGCAGCCTAAAGGCACCATCGATGTCTTCTGGCTGTACGACGATGGAGGTGAGTGCTTAGTTTTATTCTTTCCATGCCTCTTTCTAATCTTATGATGGAACACAGGTCTCACCATTCTCCTGCCCTACATTATCTCCATGCGCTCTCATTGGACGAATTGCAAGCTGAGGGTATTCACTATGTGCCACGGCAAAGACGAGGAGCAAGAGGAGAAGAGGTAAGACTTGTGGGATTTGCCTTCGGCTAACAATTTAAAACAAATTTAGGCATGTATTTTTTTAAAAACCAATTATTGTGTTGCACTGAGAGAGTACCGCGTATTAAAACTTGGTTACTTGGTTATATTTTACCATCTATTTGGTTTTCTAATCCACAGCATGGCCAGCTTGCTGACCAAGTTCCGCATTAAGTACTCGGAGCTCATCATGCTAAAGGGCGTCTCCGAACAGCCGCGGGCCGACACACTGCTGAAGCACAAGCGCCTGATTGAGCCCTTTCGCCGCGGGGCCCGCAACGAGTTCGGCATCACGGATGAAGAGTTGCAGAGCATGTCCGAAAAGACGAATCGGCAGCTGCGGATCCACGAGCTTGTGGTCAAGCACTCGTCAAACGCCTCTCTGGTGGTCATGTCCCTGCCTATGCCCCGCAAGGTGAGCTTTTCCGTACTGCTTCTTCATACGGATTCCATTAACATATTTTGTCCCTCTTAGGAGGCCATCTCGGCGCCACTGTATATGTCCTGGCTGGAGATGCTCACATCGGACATGAAGTGTCCGGTAGCTTTGGCCCGCGGCAACCAGACGCCCGTGCTAACGCTTTACTCCTAGATTAGGCCCTCGTTTCCAGTTCGAGTACAACTTAGTATTATTAGCGTTTAGGTGTTCCGCCTTGTTCCCAGTAGATTCGAGCTCATCCCTGAAGCTGGTGTTGTGACTTTCAACCCAATTGAAATTTAATTCCTGAGCCCAAACTAGTTGCAAGAGCCTCACACTACGAACTTAGCATACTATATGAACGAACTCCTAAACGCTTGACGATAGTCCATAGTGAAGTTTGTGTGAAATATGTCTTGTCCGGTTTTGAATCAGATCAAGACCGACAAGTATTGAGCAAATGTAAGATACGTTTCACATGCAATAGGTTTAAGTTAATTACGAACTACTCTGAATAAATAAAAACCATTAATTACACTGTTTGCCATTGTTTAATTTAAACAAGGGTTCTTTATTCAGCAAGACTTTTGTGGTTGAATAAGCGGAGAATTAGGATCATGAATTTTCTGGATAGTGATGATCTAAGTAGGTAGTGCTAGTAGTAGGCGCGTCGAGGATTATTCTGAAATAAAAAAATTAAAATACTTCTTATTAATTTTCACTCAAATTCCCAAAAAGGTCATTACAGTTTGTATTTAGGTAAACTACATACACTTTATAATACATTTTATATATATACAGCAAGCGCCACAAAAAAAGCCGCAGTCTAAATATTCACATACTTGAATATTTTTTTTTCTTGGGGTTTCTATAAATGTTTTCCGAATTGCCCAATTATTTTTTTTATTGAATAATGGATTATTTTTAAATAAAAGTGCATTGCAATTGATATTTTATGAATGTTAGTTTTTTAGAAAAAGGTTTTTTTTCAGTCCCTTATCAATTTTGGTGACATTTTATTATTATGACTAGTTTAAGACAAAAAATTATAATAATTATTAAAGTGCATATACTCAACAAGGAATAATTTTTTTCCAAAAGTTTACTTAATTTTCTATAATATTATATATATTTTGTATCAAAATAATGTTAATTTTGTTTTTTTAATTTAAGTTAGTACTTTGTAGTACGCCCTTTTGCTTTAATTACATATTTTACCCTATTGTGCATCGAATTGTACAAAGCGCTAAAATATTCCTCAGTGATATCGTCGGACCATACTTTTCTCTATCACATCCTCCTATTCTATCATGGTTTAAGGCTTCCTTTTTTTTATTTTCGCTGCCGTAAGGGCTCAGACATTCTCTATTGGGATAAGGTCAAAACTGTTTCTGGGCCTTAAAAAAAAAACTGGAACAAGGAAAAAAAAATTGAAGTGGTTCCGAATGGTCACAAGTCCTTTTTTCGGAGGGGTCCAAGTTCAATCTTATTGGACCTGATGCCTCGTGCAAGGGGCGCCGTAAAAAGAGCGAACGATATTTGGAAAATTGCTATGTGGGAACCGTTAAGCAATCACCATACATTATGATATGGGGTTGCATATCTAAATATACAACTAAATAAATTTTAATGATCCTGGGTATGGTGAATGCATAAAATATAAAGATATAATATTAAGTGGAGTTGCGCCTAGCTTTAGGGCAATAAGTGAGAAAGAAAAAAAAACCTATTTTTCAAGATGATTCTGCACCTTGCAATCGGGCTTGACCTTGATAAAACAACTTAATGAATTAATTTTGACCTTCTTTTTAACGAAGAAATCAAAATCAAAGGAAGTATTAGACATTTAGTCCCTAAATTGACCCGGAAACAGCCCTGACCTCAACCCAATAGAGAATGTCTGGGCCCTACGGCAGCGAAAATAAAAAAAAGGAAGTCTTAAACCATGATAGAATTGGTGGATGTGATAGAGAAAAGTATTGTCCGAGGAATATTTTAGCGCTTTGTACAATTAGATGCCCAATAGGGTAAAATGTGTAATTTAAGCAAAAGAGCGTACTACAAAGTACTAAAATAAATTAAAAAAAAAAAATTACATTATTTTGATACAAAATATAAATAACATTATAGAAAATTAAGTAAACTTTTGGAAACAAAATCATTATTTTTTGAGTATATGCACTATTATAATTATTTTTCCTTTTTTCTTAAACTAGTCAAAATAATGAAAAGTCACCAAAATTGATAAGGGTCTAAAAAAACCTTTTTCTAAAAAACTAACATTCATTAAATAAAAATTGCAATGCACTTTTATTTAAAAATAATCCATTAATCAATAAAAAAATAATTGGGCAATTCGGAAAGCATTTATAGTAACCCCAAGCAAAAAAACATTGAAGTATGTGAATATTTAGACTGCGCCTTTTTTGTGGCGCTGCACAGTGGGCCAGAAAGTTCATATTTTGGCCAAAAATCTGGCATTTCTTCCACGGCGTGGCTAGGAAGCTGAAATTTGGCCATTATGTTCTTAAAAGATTAAACTTTTGGAAAAACAAAACTTAAATTTTGTACTATTTTTTAAGATTTAGATAATCTAAGCCAAAGTTGAAAAATATTTCCTATTTTTTAGTTTTTTATTTATAAAAAAAAACTACTGCAGAGATTCAACCCAATTTAACACAAACTTAACAACAAAAGATCGCAACTAAAAAAAAAATATATCCTTAAAAAAATATTAAGTGGTTAAATATTTATCAACCTTTAAATATGCCAACTTTGCGTGGGAACTACGTTAAGGTTTATGAAAAAATCGAACGGAAAAAAATATTTTTACCGCTAACTTTGTTGCGTCTATACTTTTGCAACCCCAAAATTTAAAAAAAACTATTTTTATTCTATTACATTTTTTTAACTTTTTGGCTGCTAAATCATATTTTAACACCTGGATGTACAAGTATGCAGCAAAATGTCGATTTGGTTGTTGTGTATAGAACTTTGGTTGTTTTGTATAGAACATTTAGAGTGAAGCATACTTTTAGGCCTTTTTAAGTTCACAAATTCACTAAAATCACGTTCGACTTCAAAATGGGTCTCAACTTTAAAAATTCATAAAAACAAAAACTAAGAGAGGCGCACAAAACCCGCGACCCGGGCGACTTGACAACTGATTAAACTATTTATTAAAAAAGTTTTACTCAAATCGCGAAAGGTACTTTTTTGCACAAATAAAGCAAAGTACATTTTTATAAAAAAAAACAGCTAAACCTATAGATTTTTTCAATTTTTAAAATATGTGTTTGAAATAATTTCGATATTATATTTTTTTTTTGCTAAATAAGTTATGTGTGAAACTTTTGTAAATGTTTCGTATTGCAACGACATTTTGGCTGAAATTTTAAAAAAATTGTGCAATATTTTACGAACTTTTAACTTTAAAAATATGCCATAAAAAAACGTACAAATCAATTTGTTTGAAAAGTTGGCATAAACTAGCTTGAAGTATTCTAAACAAGATCTCATATTAGTTTTATTAAAATTCTTAAAAAAAAAAAGGTATTTTTGGCCAAAATGTGAAATTTCTGGCCCATAGTGCGCTGGGTGTAGGTGTAATAATTCAACAGCATGCTTATATAATAAGTGCTTGTTGACTAGCCGCCGCAGTTATACTTTTTAATCAAACCTTTTATGACTTCTTCATTTTACGACTACTTCAAAGAACTCCCTTATACTTATTACATTTATTACAAACACATTGTGCCATCTTGGTAAATTTGTATTTGTATAAATATTTTTTTTTATTTTTTTTATATTTTACTTACCAAAGGGTTTGGTCGAAAGCGATAAGCCAACATCATACGCTTCCTGTAGGCGTCGTATTCATTGTCGCAGTCCTCCGGCTGAGCAGCGCTGCTGACTCCAAGACCTTGGTTTCCATCGCGCTGAGGAGCCCTGTTAAACTCTTATTAAACATTTTAATAATTACGAAAGAAAACGAGCAACCCACTTGTTTACGGGATCAACGATTCCGGCTCCGTCCTGCCCCAGGCCTTGACCCTCCTTCCAGCCAAGTTTTTGCAGCATTTGGAAGCCAATGTTGTCCTCTTTTAGCTTGTACTCCTTGTAGTCGCTCAGATCCGGCTGACGGTTGTTCTTTTTCGCCTCGTACTGCTCCATAAACTTTTTAAGCTCCTCTGGCGGTAGGAAGTCGCCAATGTGATGCTTGCCCTCGCTTTGCTTCGTCAGAGCGTTGGCCCACAGCGAAGTGGCCTCCATTTCAGCATTACGCAATTTGTGCTCCCATGTTCCACCCTCAATGTCCTCGTCAGAGTCGTACTCGTACTTAAACTTTCCGCCGCGGGCCAGGCGATCGATCTCCTGCCGCTTCCGCATCATGTCCTGATACAGCAAGTTGACTTTGTAGTGCTCTTCACACTGCTTCCATTGCTCCTCACTTAGATCGGTAGAGCCGTAATTCATTCGAGCATATTGCAGCAGTGCGGGATCAGTGCGAGTAATGCTGCTTAGCATTGGCTTGTTTTGGTTACCAAAGTTGCCCGAGGTGCCTGTTAAAAATATTATTTTTATTTTATTGGCCGTTGTAAATACGCCACATAAACAAATACGTACAGCTACATACGTCGGTATTGCAAAATGTTATACAACTTCTTTATTTTTTAAAGTGGTTTGGTGTATAGTAAGACAGTGCACATGTTCTCGTCGAAACAGACACAGATTTTTGCGAACTCTGGGCGTTTAAAGGGTATGGGTAGGTTTTGAAACAAACTAGATTTGCGAGGGGTACTAAGAATTCTGTTCGGATCGGTGAAGCTGTATTTTAGTATTTTTGTGTTCGAATTTTATTATTAAACGTATTATTGAACGTCGAGGGTAGGTTTTAATCTTAAGCCAAAAGACTCCATATATTTTATAAACAATTGGGTGTACAAAGCTTAAAAAAACACTCACTTGAGCTGGGCAGCTGTTGCTCCTTTTCGCCCCAACGGCTCTTTCGCTCGCGCTTTCGACGCGCCCTTAGCGACTCCTTGTCCTCCTGATCATCTTGGTCATCGCCATCACCCACATCTCCGGAGGCGGCGGCCTCCTCTCGCTCGCGCCTCTCCTCGTCGCTCAGCTCATTGCGACACTCAATGCGCCGCTTAATGTTGTCCCGGTTGCGATCCATCATACCTCGCATGTACTCATCGTCTGAGTCGAAGTCCGCACTGATGGCCGACTCCGGATCGTACTTATCGGCCGCCGAGTTGCTGTGCTGCTCCTCATGGTGTAGCTGCAGCTCCTGCTCCTTGGGATGATCCCGGCTTAGCTGTTGATGCTCCCGCTCCCGTTGTCGCTCAAGGCGTTGCTGCTCGTATTCAAGGAGTTGGGAGCGATAGCTTCGATACTGCTCGCAGCTCTTATCATAAAGAAACCTATTACCAAAATTCAAAAGAAGTGAAACGTACAATGAAAAGTGCTCGACGGTAGTAACGTGTACAAAGACATTATATGAGTAACTGTTTGAGGCGCCCCGTTAGCGGTTTATTTTGTGATTTTTATTTGGCATCCGCCGGCTTGCTCCTCCAGATTTTAGACGACGATCGAGGAACGAAGGATCGCTGCGCGTTCGATGAGTCCACGCGACTGCTTTGGCTAATATTTATTAAATTCACAAAATTCAGTAAGTTTGTTGGGTCGGTAAATTTACAGAAAATGCAGAATTTATTATAAAAACAACACACTACGTTCCCCTTTTAAATTGCTTTGGCTGTGATCCTTATGAACAGGACAAATTTTTTAATGGACAGGACTATAACTCTGTGTTATTCATTATTTTCAAAATTTGAGTCGGATTATTAAGTAATAGCTAAATTACCTATAACGTCGGATAGACAGTTTAAGTAGCAACGTAACACTATGGGAAACATGATTTTTCTGTATTTTTAAGATATCTAGCTTTGTACGTGGACAAACCAAACTTAATACCTACATTTGGAAGTGATACCGAAACCCAACACTACCGTTGTTAAAACTTCGCAATATGTGAATTGCAAACATAAACCCCTAAAGCTGTACGCCCCTAACCGCCCCCATGTCCATACAACGTCTCTTGGGCCCAGTCTAGGTCCCAGTTTAAACATGTTTAGGTCATTTACCACAAGGCCGGATGCAACTCGCTTCTATGCAAACGTATTTTATCTTCATAATCTTCACCATTTTCCGCGACCAGTGCGATTAGGTTTTCTAAGCACGTTGGCAATTGTATGCACGTTTCTGAAAAAACTACATAAATTGCTTTAAAATCGTGCTCAACGATTAAAGTTCTATACAAATTGAATGAGTGGGAGGTGGGAGTTAGGCTTGGATGTGGGTAAGGATAGATGTTAGGGTTGGATAAGGAGTGGCGATTGGCAGAACAGAACAGACAACAAAAGTCACTTTGCAAATGATACACACCTTGGGGCGGGGCAACTGCAGGCTGAGGCGGCTTCGGTGACTGCGGCGCCAACTGTTGCAAGTGCGGCTGCTGCTGCTCCAGCTTCTCCAGCACAGGTGGCGGTGGTGGCGGTGGGTGTTGATTAACAGCCATTGCCATGTGTTCCGGCAGCAGGCCCAGCTGCTCCACTGCATGCCCGCCAATTGTCGGCATCTGTATAGCCTCTAGGTTTATTTGCGGCTTGGGTATGGCATTCAAGTCGAACTCCTTGGGTTGCGGTATGGCATTCAGCTGCATGGCTTCCACCTGAGGCGGTCCCAGTTGCATGTAAATCTGTCCCATGTTGGCCAGTGCCATGGGCAGCTGTGGAGGCGGAGGCGGTGGCGGAGGAGCCACTGCTGCCGGATGCAGATGCAGCGGCAGGTGGCCGTGGAAGAAGGCAGCTGGCAGCTGCATCTGCGGTGGTCCCTGCTGCAAGAGCGTGGGATTGAAGGCGAACGGTGGCGGCGGGGGTGGCTGCACTGCCTGCACGGGCAGGCCAAAGGCCAGATGAGTCGGCGCGGAACTGGTCACCGTGATAGAGGTTGCCATGGCTGCCGCTGAGCTAATTGCAATGGCCGCCTCCAGCTGGGGGCTACTGTTTTCGGTGGCGTGCGTCTCCAGGACATTGTTATCTTCCGCGCTGCATAAAAAAAGGGTAAATCAATCGCGTGGTACCTTAAGTTTTTGCACTCGACCCCTGCAAAGGACCCTGTGGCTCCTTTTAAAATGAGACTCTAGGAGATCAAGTTGAAAGTGGCTTTGGTGTAAATGGCTAAGCTCATAGGCTGTTGACTATGAACTACCTGATCCAGTTTATAACAATAGTTTATATGTATGCTAACGACGTCTCAAAAACGATTAATCTTGATAATAAAACACATTGATCTTACAAAATTAAAAAAAAAGAGATTTACAGATTAAAGCGGTTTTGAATCTTTCATTCTGCGAAATATCTCACAAATTTAGCTAAAAATCCAAATCACAAAATCTGTTACAATTCCCTTTTCTTTAAAAGCGAACAAGTTCTGGACAAACTACCTAAGCTACATGACCATTAGAAAGCATCATAAGGCTCATTAGCTCTAGCTTTAAATAGATAAGTAGTTATTATGGCTCCTGAATAAATTCCATTCATGCTGGGGTCCAGTTTGCACCCACCTGGGAACTGGAACAGGTGCCACGAGTAAGGGCGGTGGAGGCTTCTCGTGCTTCTCTAAAATTTTCTTAAAGTTTTCCAAAAATGAACCATCGTTGCAAAAGGTGTTTTTAACCTTTGGAGGCGGCTGTTCCACACTGGGCTGCGGCAGCTGCTGGCGCTTTAGGCCAAATGTGATCTTGCCCGTCTTGCCGGTGAAGCTATTCAGCGACTTGTGGGCTACCGCGTCGTCGGCCTTTCCCTTGCCGGCTGTGGGCTCGTTTTGACATGCGTCTAAGCCAATATCCTCCTCGCCGGTAGCCAATGATGTGTCTGGGGCAGTGTGGTCCTGATGCTGCGCCTCCTCCTCCTCCTCTTCATGGCCTATTGGTTTTGCTGCAGGCGTCTCTGTCTTTTGTTGCGCCGCCAAGTTTTGCGCCGCGGCCACCGCCTTGGCTAGCTGCGCTGTCTTCTGCTTCTCGAGGATCTCTTGCCGCTTCTTGGCTATGATCTCCTCCTGCTTAGTCATCTGGGCAAAGCGGTCGACTCGGTGATTGCGTTGTGACATAATTTCCTGTGCTTTAGTTTCCCTTTTTGTTCCACCACAATTTTCTTCTCCAGCAGCAATGTTACCAGCCTTATGTAAGTCAAATAACGCATACAGTGTTCAATTCGAATTGGCACTAAAAAATACATGGCCGCGGAAGATGTTTAGTGTTTTAGTATTTTTCATGACTTAAAATTATCAATACTAAGGACATTCTTTTATTTTCATTAGGGCTGTCGAAAATAGATTAAACAAGAAAGAACGCTGTACTCGGGTTTCCCGACTATAAGATTCCCGTTACTCACTTAAATAATAAGCGGCAAGAGAAGTGGTAAGAACCCAAAAGCATGATAAGGGGGGGATAGATACCCCTGGGCCCTGATGTTCTCCCTAAGTTTCGGGGCTGATGATCGAGATAACTCGATCACACTCTTTGCAGATCTCTCGGGTATATGGTCTGATTTTAATGTTTTAAATTTTAATTTCAGTGTAGGAACTGTGCGATCACCTCAGATTCAGTACAAAATGTTAAGAAACATTTTTATGGTGGAAAAAATTGTCCCATCAATTCGCTTAGAACTCCGTTATATACGGGGGTGCCACAGAAACCGTTCCTCCCGAAGTCCGCCCAAGTTCCAACCCAAGGCAAAACCGTCGGTGCCACAGAAAACTCTATCATTTCCCCCGTGTTTTAAACGACAGTTTTATAAAATGAGCATACTTGCACCTTTTTATGAACAATGAAGTTCTTTTTAAAACAACGTTAATGAATTGTACATATGTGCTATCTGCATACAACATTTTTTATGTTTTGATCTTTTTATATTTTAAATTAATCAATCTCCAAAAACCGTCACCTCAAAAATTGCTTGTGTGATTCCGGCCAAATTCCACCCGAGAAACCAAAATGCCAACTTGCTCCAAATAGAAAATACCAAATTTCGGAGTAATTTTCAAATTCGAAATATTATTGTTATTATTGTTATGGTACGCTATACTATTGTTTATAACTATAATTATAGCGTGTCAAAATTTCAAGTGAAAATAATCTTGCATTGCAATAAAGTGTGACCGCGTGTGGTAAATAGGGTGGCTTAGGGTTTTACCGACGAAGAAGAAGACATTTTGTTTGAAAATGTCAGTGAATTCAACAAATTTTAAATATTATTGCCTAAATGTTGTTTAGTTTTAATGGAAAGCATAGAAAATCAAAGCAAGCCGCCGTGCTCTTGATTTTTATATTAGAAAACGCTGACTTCGCAAAAGAATTCGCTCTGGGGGACTGATTTTATGTAGCGGCCTCTCGTAAGAAGCCATATAATACAGGGTTGGCTTCTGTTGAATAAGTTGGCGGTCATTTTAAAATGTTGAACTATTTTGTTCGTTACAATTTATGTGTAAAGTTTTTTTTAGTTATTGGTATTGTCTTGCAAAAAAAAGGTAAAACTTGGCTTGAATTTATTGAAAAATAGCAAATAAATGCCAAATAAAAATAAGAAGTCAGCCCTGTCTTTTTTCCGAATCGTTAGTCCCAACAACAAGTTCGAGACGGTTTCTGTAGCACCGACGATTTTTTTCCGAATTTCCGAAAAACCCCTCCCCAAAACCGTCGACGGTTTCTGTGGCACCCCGGATAAAAACCTATTTGCTGTTGTTAGTATGAACGTCTTTAACTAAATAGTCAAGCTAAAAGAAAAACGTTTAAGCTTTAAGATAACAAACTTCCTTTCGTCCGTTATTAAAGGGTCGAGAACAGCGTGCTTTAATACTTTAAGGTCGATGATGGCGTGCTCAGCACACCGAGATCTATTAGACCTATGTATGTACATATATACTGTATAGCCGCATTGATGTATTTTTTAGGCTGTTGCACAGTGTAATTTAGAAAATTAAAACAAAATAATAATGCAATAAATCTTTCGCGAGTATTAACAATGATATTCGTGTTTTCCAACACGTGAACAGGTAACATAAAGTTGGCCATGTGAAAAACACGGATAATTTCTAATGACTGTCCTAAAGCCTTTTTATTGGCTATTAAAGCAAAGACTCTTAAATTCGAATAGTAAAACATTTGGTCGCTTCAGATTCTTGACAGCTAGTCTGGATCTATTGATTGATTTTGTGGAGCATTATAATGACTGAACCGACTTTCAACTAAAGAATAAATTTAAAAACTTAGTTAGATAGTTCACGACTTCGTCTTGATTTACGACTGTATCCACTAAATTAAAGGAAACTAAAGTTATAAATATCGTTAAAATCTAATTTTTTGGGCCAGTCCTGCGTTGCGGACGTTACTTTCGTACGCAAATTTGCTTTTTAGAATTGACAAAGCTGCCATTGACTTGGTAAAATGAAATTTTTTCCAAGTGCAGTTTCTTGAGTGAATTTTTAACTGATTTGAAAAAAAGGTAAGCTTGCTTAAAGTTCCGTTTCGGACGTTACAAAAATTGGAAACAAACCAAGTATATTCCGCCAGTTGCACTGTTAACAGCTCTCACAATTGTGTCGTAGATATGTTTTTACCTCCGGCGTCCCGCAAGGAAGTCACCTTGATCCGCTTCTTTTTACTTTACTTATAAACGACCTTCCATTAATTATAAATCATTCTCGCGTACTTATGTACGCAGATGATGTTAAGTTATGCCTGCAGTATAAGGATATTTCCAGCCATTCTGACTTACAATCCGATCTAAATAACTTTCAAAACTGGTACCGTAATAATTTACTAAATTTAAACGGATCTAAGTGCAAGTTGATGACTTTTTGCCGAGTCAATCCAAAATTTGAAACTTACTCACTAAGTGGGAAATCTTTGGATAGAATAACTATGGTTGACGATCTTGGCGTCCTTTTGGACCCATGGATAATAAAGCCAGGGGAGTGCTTGGTTTCATTGAAAGATGGTCGAAGGAATTTGACGATCCCTACGTCACTAAGACCTTATTTACTTCGCTAGTCCGTCCGATTCTAGAGTATGGGTCTCCCGTCTGGAGTCCCCAATACGGAGTACATATAGATCGCATTGAATCTGTTCAAAAAAACTTTTTAATTTTTGCTTTACGGCGCCTCAACTGGGATGCAAACCTTAACTTACCTTCTTATTCTAGCAGATTACTTTTAATTAATTTACCCTCCCTAGCTAACCGTAGAACGATGCTTGGTACTATTTTTATTTATAATCTTATTCGTGGTGATATTGACAGTGCCGACTTGGTTGGTCGGCTTAACTTTTCTGTGCCAAGTAGATTAACTAGAAATTATATACCCTTAATATTAAACCATTGTAGATCTAACTATGACTTGCATGAGCCTTTCAGAGTATTATGTTCTGACTATAATAGACTTTATCCTATAATCTCAAATTCTGACTCTCTGCCGCTCTTAAAACGACTTATACTAACTTCGTTAGCACAAAATTAGATCCTACTTTTTTCCTCGGACTTTGCCTATACTTTCATAACTCGCGTCTATCTTCTCGCGAATCGTGCCGTACGATACACGGCTGCGCCCCCCGGTCGGTTGGGCGGGTATGTGGGCCGTGAGACTACGCGCGTTAATAAAAAAAAAAAAAAAAAAATTTTTGTTCACTTCATCGGTGTTGTTCGCGACGAATTTTGTTATGCATTTCTATATTTATAAGAATTTCCGGATTGGAAGTGAGACGCCGCATTCGATGCAAAATGTCATTTGCCATATCGTCCTTGAATTTTTCTCTTAGCACATTTGGATCAGACGGAAAAAAAAAAAATCTTTTTGTGCTAGAAATCTTTTTGTGAATCCTCACGAACAAAATACACAAAAGACAAGAAACAACGCTATAGTCGGGTTTACAAAGTGTCCACCCACCCTCTCTAAAAAAATTATGTTGCCGGCTTTCAAGCGCAATAAACTTTTAAATGTGAATGCACAATTTCTTAAAACTGACCAGATTTTCAAAAATTGTAGATATCTGAGTGGATATTTTCAGTAACAAAATTTAAAAAAAAAACAAGAAAGAACGCTATAGTCGGGTTTCCCGACTATATGATTTGCGATACTCATTGCCCTCTTTAAAAACCGCTAGCTAGCCTACTTTCGGGCGCAATCAATTTTTAGCGCCCTCTTCAAAAATGTTTTGCCTACTTTCGGGCGAAATAAAAATTTTCAACGCACTTGTATACAAAATTTCTTAAAAATGGTCAGATTTTAAAATTTTTTAAATATTTGGGTAGATATTTTCAATACGAACAACATTTATAAGGGCCACTTTTCTCTAGCATTAAAAATGTGGACACCACAGAGTTTTTCCCGGTTTGTGGGCGTAAAAAGGGGCGTGGTCCGGTTTTGAAACAAACTTGATCTGCGCTTTGCTTATAGAAGTCTGTGTGCAAAATTTGGTGGTTCTAGCTCTTATAGTTCCCGAGATCTCGACGTTTGTACGGACGGACAGACGGACAGACAGACATTTGATCGTTTACAGTATTTGCTTACTCTTCGAGTATCGCAAATAATTAAAAAGTGGTCACTAGAGTTGCGCGGTTTGTGGGCGTTTAAAGAGACTACGTCAGGTTTTGAAACAAACTTGATCTGCGTGGTGTATATACATATGTGGAGGTCCATGTGTAAATTTTGGTGGTTCTAGCTCTTACAGTTCCCTCGACCTCGAGTTCGTTCGGACAGACAGACATTTGCAACGTTCAAAGTATTTCGTATTGCACAGAATCATACTTAACACAACAATTAAACTGGTTTGGATAAAAAACAACATAAACTTGTCTTTAATTGATAAATTTAAAACAAATGTTTGTTGATAAAATTGCGAACTTTCAAAGTCAATGGTTTAATATTTACGGTAAAAAACTGTTGTCTTTTGGCTATAAAACGAGCCATTTTCATTATTCAGAAAGATCGGATCAGGAGTTTCCAACTAATTCTGAGACAAAACTAGTTCGAGAAAAACGAGGTAAAAAATTCAACTTTAATGGAAAACCACTATATAGCTCTAATAAATCTCGGACATTAAAGTGCCAAAAACCGCTGTTTTAGGGGCACTTTGACTCTAAAAAACGGCCGAGCTGTAATTTACTGCCTGAACCTAAGATTCCTTTTTTTTTTTTTGCTATAGTGCAACTATTTGGCTAGAGATCCTTATACCCAAGACAGTCAAGGGATTTTTTGAAAATTTTATATTTGATAAAAAAGTGCAAGTGATCAAAAGGCCAAAATGTCCTTTCTTTGGTAGTGCCTAAAGGATGCAATAGAATTTATGTTTATAAATCATGTGCAGTTTGTATCAATTTTGTATTGCATCTTCAAGGCACCACCAAACAAAGGACATTTGGTTTGATATATTTGCACTCGACACATGTATGTGCTGGCAAAACTTATTGCCGGGATCGCCGAAAAAATGTTAAACCAAAAGAACTAATTAAATCAGAGTAAATGTGTTTAACAAATTTATTCGGCGAATATCTTTTAAAATACGAATTTTTTGGAGGACAAACATGCAAATGTGTAATATTTATAAAATAAAAACAAATGTTCAAGGTCCGCACACTTTTATTTCTTTTTTATTAAAGTCAAATTTTAAAGACACCCGTAAGTAGAATAATCAATTGCAATAACAACGGTGTTGAACAGGATAAACTTACCAAATACACAGTTTAAAACAATGGACTTTACCGAACTTCATACGTTAATGAAAGAGCAATTGGTATAATAATTGGGTATTTCCAGTAACATATTTGATTTTGGCAGTAATCATATTAGTGGACTGTATATAATTTTTGGAATATACATACATATTTTGTTTAATTTTAAGCAAGAATACACTCGGTTAAGCCGCTTTTGAGAAACACCCCAGAATCTTAGTAGACAATCAATCACGTTTTATAAATTTACCTAAATGCCCTAAAAATATAAATGGCTAATAGTTATATTAAATAATTCGATTTTGGGAATAATATAAATTGTTCAATAATTTCATTTAACTAGTGGTACTTGGGTACAATTAATCCTTTCAACATATCGAAGCTATTTCCATCAGGCTGAACGGTTTCTATGGTTCCAGTTGGTAATTTCACCATTAAAAATCCATAATCATCGATTCCCACAATTTCTGCCTCTCTTTCCTGTTCATTTTGAAAGCAAATCTTGACGGTTTGACCGCTGAAAAATACAAAAATTAACAAGGTATAACTTGAAGTTTCTCATAATAATAATTATAATCTTACCTGTGTAGCCAGAGGCAGTAGTATAAGGCATAAAAACTATCAAAATCTCCGTTTTGTACTTCTCCCAAAAGTCTTTCTATTTCATTAAATATCATAGCAATAAATATCTCATATTTTATCAAAGGTATTTTGTTGTTCGGGTCACCGGCATTATGTTCCCGTATCAAATCATTTATGCAAACAGTTGGTTTTGAGTTATCCAAATTAATTCCGCTGCCGATATTGACGATTGCCTGGGAGCCCTGAAGGGTAGTATTGATGACAAGGCCGCCAATTTTCTGATGACCGTTTGCATATATATCGTTTGGCCATTTTATGGATATATCTAAAACCTGGAAATAAATGATACATCATTATAGCACTACTAACTTTATAAATTCTGTATTTCAAAATTTGTACTTTTCTTGATCACCCTTTTTATACTCTGTCGAAACTTGTTATAATTTGGTAGAAGCTGGTTAGTCATTATGTATACATTTTAAGCGAGGGAGTCAAAAAAACAACTACGTGATAGCGACGTTGTTTTTTTTACGGCATTGTTTTTTTAACATCTGTTTAAGGGATTTCTACACCCACGCCTTATTTGTAGTACTGAAGTAGACGTCTAACAGTACTTTATTAGACGTTCAGTGTTCAAAGCTTATTTCGTGCAGTGGTACAGCTGAATCTTAAAGTCGTATTGCTGATAAACCGTTGATAAACCGTTAAAGATATAACAAAAATTTAAACGTGCTTTAAATTGAGCTATAACCAAACGCTTCTTTAAATAAAATTACGAGTTAATATTGGCTGAGCAGTTTAGCCAAACAAAATTTTTATTGACCTCGAGGAGAGACTTATTGTCCGCAAAATAAAACTTAACTTCATAATATCGACTAAACTAATGTTAACTGTTTCTCAGGTAAATTTACATATATCACTTGCTCTTATATTGCGCTGTCATCTGAACTCCAAGTATACTTAAATCACCTTTCCGCTATCCAGTCCATTTCAAATAGGCTGTCTGATAGAGATTAGTATCATTAAGTAGTTCTAGGTGTTTTCAATATATGCATCCAACTTTGGGCGTGATAGATGAACAATCAGATAGGTGAACTCAACGAATACACGATTTTCGTAAACCACCCTCAAACCGTGAAACTCTGTGGAGCCCACAATTTTAGTGCTAGAACAAAAGTGGATTTAATAAACGTTGTTTGTATTGAAAATATCTAAAATATCCAGTTTTAAGATATTGTGTTTGCAAGTTTAAACTTTTTTTAAAAAGGGAAATAATTAACGAGAATCTGAGTGTCGGGAGACCCGACTATAGCGTCCTCCATTGTTTCTTAACATTTAAGTGCTCGGGCAAGATTCACCGTGCTTACCGCACAGTGTTATACAAATGATTTAAACCGTCGTAAGGTCCAGTTCTCGCAGGACCCGAAACGTACATCTACTTCTTATCCTTCCTCGCTTTATTTTGAAAACACGACGGCAACCACAGAACAGGCAATAGTCGATCTTTTTGCCACATTTTTCAAACAAGCTATTTTACCTAAGCACATGTCATAATGACAAAAAGTCACAAAAATTAAAACGGGTCTGGAAAAAAACTTTTTCTTAAAAACTAACATACGAGGGGGGTCTGATAAATAACCGACCTAACCATGATGCACGCGACTTTTTCCAAACTTTTTTTTTTTATTTTTCTACATAGTCACCTTGTAACACCATTTAATATGAGTCTGAAGAAAAACCTTTTTTTGAAAAACTACCATTTATAAAATAAAAATTTCCATGCACTTTTATTTAAAAATACTCCATTAATTAGTACAAAAAATAGTTTGGAAAAATGTAAAAAATCGTTAAGCTGTTCTATTTTGTTTGCTTTGAATCCACCCGGAAGGGACATCCGCAATCCGAGCTATACCTTTTGAAACAAATTATTTTAGCAGTTATTAAGTTCCCTTAAGTGCGCGCCTTAGGCGCGAATCTCTTAATTTTATTACAATAAATTTTTAAAGTTAGGACTCAAGCATGCCTCAAAGCCACTTAAAACTGAAAATCTGTTTCTGGAAATTATGCACACATTTTGGAATTTTCTTATTTGATTGCTAAAGTGCAGTATTGCTTACTTTTGATGCTTACTTACTTTTATAAAAGTTTACTATAGGAGCTAATATTATACATTTTTAAAGTTCAAAAGTGTTGATAGCGGATGTTTAAAAAATTTGTTACGTACGGGGGTGCCACAGAAATCATTCCTCCCGAAGTCCGCCCAAGTTCCAACCCAACGCAGAAAACTCTATAACTTCCCCCGTGTTTTAAGCAACAGTTTTATAAAATAAGCATACTTCCACCTTTTTATAAATAATCAAAACTTTTATGAATTGTATGTGCTATCTGCGTACTACATTTATTATGTTTTGATCTTTTTATAATTTCATTCATCATTTTTCAAAACCGTCACCTCAAAAATTGCATGTGCCATTCCGGCCAAGTTCCACCCAAATAGAAAATACCAAATTTCGGAGTAATTTTCATATTCGAAATATTCTTGTTATTATTGCGTATATAAGCGTAACAAAATTTCAAATGAAGATAAGTTGTATTTTTTGTGAAACTAATAAATCAAATCGTGCATTGCAATAAAGCATGTGTGACAAAAAATAACGGCTTGGGTTTTTAACGATGAAGAAGAAGACAATTTGTATAAAAATGTAAGTGAATTCAAAAAATTTTAAATTTTATTGACTTAATGTTGCTAAGTTCTAGGGGAAAGCATAGGAAAACAAAGCGAGCCACCTTGCTCAAACGCCGATTTCGCAAAAGTATTCGCTCTGGGGGACTGATCTTATGTAGCGGCCTCTCGAAAGAAGCCATCTTGTATAGGGGTGGCTTCTGTTATTTAAATTTAAAATGTCGAACTATTTTGTTTGTTACGTTTTAGGTGCAGGGTTTCGTTTAGTCATTGGTATTGTCTTGCAAAAAAAATGTACAACTTCGCTTGAATTTATAAAAAAAATAGTAAATAAATGCCAAATAAAAATAGTAAGTCAGCCCTTTTTTCTGTTAGTCCGAACAACAAGTTCGAGACGGTTTCTGTAGCACCGACGCTTTTTTTCCGAATTTCCGAAAAAACCGTCCCCAAAACCGACGACGGTTTTTGTGGCACCCCGGGTAGTGCCCATCTAAAGTTGGCATATTTAGAGGTAAGCAAATCTTGAACCACATTTTTAAGTTGTCTTTTATAGCTAAGTTTGTGTTAAGGGGGGACATCTGAGTAACTTTTTTTAAAAATCGAAAATTTTTTTTTTCGCTTAAATAAGTCTTTATGGTCTTAAAAATAACATACCAAAAGATAGAGTCCGGCAAAAGTGTCTAAGTGTCGAAATTTTCCATTCTGCGGCAATGCCTCTCAGGTATATCCCATGGAACCATTTGTGTTTAAACGCGTTTTTCCCGAAACCACTTTTTTTGAGTTGGCCGAGTACAAAACTCGCACAAATCTTAACCGATCGATCTGATATTTTTACAGTATATTCAAAATACCTTTGTCTATCGACACTCGTAGGATTTTTTTTTATATTGCGAGTTATGCGAGTTTTCTACTCAGCCAACTCAAAAAAGTGGTTTTGAGAAAATGCTGCACAGCCGCCATTTTGTTTTTGATTTATTCCAAAAAAATTTTATTTTGTACTTTGCACCTAATATTATAAAACCTTCTTTACAAGTTTTCGATTGGCTTTTTCATTTGGCCAAAAAAAATTTCAAAAAATCCGATTTTTTTTTTTCAGTTACTCAGATGTCCTCCCTTAAGTGTGTTGAATCTCTGCAGTAGTTTTTTTTTTTTAATTAAAAAAAAGTAAATACGTTTTAACTCTGGCTTGGATTACTTCCTCTCTGGCAAATTGTTGTTTGCATAGCAAATACTTGTGTAAATATTTCCTCTGTAATTTTAGTGGGCACTTGCAATTTCATTCCAAATTGAGCCAAGATTTGATTTGAATGGTATTTTGGCGGTGTTTTGGAGTACGTGTTTTAGTACGTTTTGTTTAGTACATCGCCGAACGGCACTAACGACTTAAGGTCACACTGGCTCAATGCGCTGCACTTGGTGTAGAGAAATTTCAACAACAGCCGAGGAAACTATACAATTTATCGCATTTTCGCCTTTCTTGTGCCGTCTCGAGTTGCGGGCGTGAGTGTGCGAGCGCCGGAGCAGCAGCTGCAAACGTCAAGGTCGTCGGTAGCGGGCCACAATGCGGAGTGGAGCCCCGGCAACTGGTGCCACCGAACCGTCAATACCCCGTGAGTGCGCTTGAAAAAATCAATCGGACTCCGCGAATGAGCAGGATGAGCAGCAGCGCCGGCCATCTGGCCACGGGTGTCGTCGGCAGCAGCAGCAGCAACAACAATGCCCCCGACTCCAGTAATGCCAACGACTCTCTGTCCGTCGACAGCAACCTGATCATCATTCAGGACATGATTGATCTCTCGGCCAACCACCTGGAGGGCCTGCGCACGCAGTGCGCCACCAGCTCCACCCTGACGCAGCAGGAGATTCGCTGCTTGGAGTCGAAGCTGGTGCGCTACTTCTCGGAACTGCTGCTGGCCAAGATGCGACTGAACGAGCGCATTCCGGCTAACGGCCTGCTGCCTCATGCCACGGGCAGCGAGCTGAAGCAGTGGCTCCGGGTGGTTGGGCTCAGCCAGGAGACCCTCACTGCCTGTCTCTCCCGCCTGACCACTTTGGAGCAAAGCCTGCGGCTGAGCGACGTTGAAATCCGCCAGCTGCTGACCGAAAGTCCCAGCCAGCGGGAGGAAGAGGAACTGCGCCGCCTGACCAGAGCCATGCGAAACCTGAGGAAGTGCATGGAATCGCTGGAGAGCGGCACTGCGGCCAGCAACAACGACCCCGAGCAATGGCACTGGGACTCCTGGGACAGGCCCATTCACATTCACCGCGGCAGCGTTGGAAACATAGGAATGAGTCAAAACTCCACGGCTTCCCCGAGGGTACACCATCGCCAGCATGGCGGAAAGGGAAAGAGCACGGTTCTGGCCAACTCAACCAATTCGAGAAGCGGCCGCCAGTCCCCCGTAGCGGCGGAGGAGATGAGCAGCACGCAGGGATCCCAGCTGACCCTGACCCTAACGCCCTCGCCGCCCAACTCACCTTTCACGCCTTCCAGCGGGCTGAGCAGCAGCCTCAACGGAACCCCGCAGAGGAGTCGCGGCACTCCGCCGCCCGCCAGGAAGCACCAAACCCTGCTGAACCAGGGTCAGGTGCAGGTGGACGGAGAACAGCATACTCGCAGTCGCCTGCCTACGGATCCCAGCCCTGACAGCCACAGCTCCGCCAGCTCAGACATCTTCATGGACGCGAACACCAATGCCAACTCCGGAGGAGTCTCGTCCAACGTGCTTTTGGTGCCATGCTCCCCGGGCGTGGGCCACGTTGGTATGGGCCACGCGATCAAGCACCGCTTCAGCAAGGTCATCGGCTTCATGGCCACCTGCACACTGTGCCAGAAGCAGGTATTTTCCCGCTGGCTGAAATGCACCGACTGCAAGTACATCTGCCATAGGGGATGCGCCCCACATGTCCCGCCCTCCTGCGGACTGCCCCGGGAGTACGTGGACGAGTTCCGGCACTTAAAGGAGCAGGGCGGCTATGCCAGTCTGCCGCACGTGCACAGCGCTGCTAAAGGATCGCCGCTGATGAAGAAAAACACCCTAGGCAAGCCACACCACCAGCAGCACGGCGACAGCAGCTCGCCGAGCTCCAGTTGCACCAGCTCTACGCCCAGCAGTCCTGCGCTGTTCCACCAGAGAGAGCGCGAGAGAGAGCAGGCCGGAAGCTACGGAGGCAGCAGTTCCAGCGCCAACCTGGTGCCCACACCTTCGCTAGGCAAGCACCAGCAGAGTCAATTCAACTTTCCCAACGTGACGGTCACAAGTAGTGGCGGAGGCGGAGGCGATACATTGATCTCCAACGAACCAGTGCTGGAGCAACCTCTGCGCGAGCCTATCACCGCCAACGGAGGACTAGACAGCTTGGTGAGCAGCTCCAACGGACACATGAGCTCCCTGATCGGCAGCCAGACATCAAATGCTTCCAGTGCCGCTACCGTGACTGGCAGCCTGGTCAACAGCAACACCACCACCAGCACCAGCAGCTTCTTTCCTCGTAAGCTGAGCACGGCTGGAGTGGACAAGAGGACGCCCTTTACAAGCGAGTACACGGACACGCACAAGTCGAATGACAGCGACAAGACGGTCTCCCTTTCCGGAAGTGCTAGTACGGACTCAGACAGGACCCCTGTGCGAGTGGACTCAACGGAGGACGGGGACTCGGGGCAGTGGCGACAGAACTCCATTTCTTTAAAAGAATGGGACATTCCGTACGGCGATCTGCGGCTGCTGGAGCGGATCGGACAAGGACGCTTTGGCACAGTGCACCGAGCTTTATGGCACGGCGATGTGGCCGTGAAGCTGCTGAACGAGGACTACCTTCAGGACGAACACATGCTTGAGACCTTTCGCAGCGAGGTGGCCAACTTTAAGAAGACGCGCCACGAGAACCTAGTGCTGTTTATGGGCGCCTGCATGAATCCGCCGTACCTGGCCATCGTGACAGCACTGTGCAAGGGAAACACCCTTTACACGTACATTCACCAGCGGAGGGAGAAGTTCGCCATGAACCGGACTCTGCTGATTGCTCAGCAGATTGCCCAGGGTATGGGCTACCTGCACGCGAGGGACATCATTCACAAGGACCTGCGCACCAAGAACATCTTCATCGAGAACGGCAAGGTGATCATCACGGACTTTGGGCTGTTCAGCTCCACCAAGCTGCTCTACTGTGATATGGGCCTGGGCGTGCCCCACAACTGGTTGTGCTACTTGGCGCCGGAGCTCATCCGCGCGCTGCAGCCGGAAAAGCCGCGCGGCGAGTGCTTAGAGTTTACTCCCTACTCCGATGTGTACTCCTTTGGGACAGTTTGGTACGAACTAATCTGCGGTGAGTTCACGTTCAAGGATCAACCGGCGGAGTCGATCATCTGGCAGGTGGGCCGAGGAATGAAGCAGTCGCTGGCCAACCTGCAGTCTGGACGGGATGTCAAGGACCTGTTGATGCTGTGCTGGACGTATGAAAAGGAGCACCGCCCGCACTTTGCCCGTCTGCTGTCGCTGCTAGAGCACCTGCCAAAGAAGCGACTGGCGCGGAGTCCCTCCCATCCCGTCAACCTCTCCCGATCCGCAGAGTCTGTGTTCTAAAGGAGCTGCTACCATTACTGCAATCGACCGCTAAACTAACTCGCTTTCTTCCCAAACAGTAAACTCTTTTAAGCAAAGTTTAAGTGAACTGAGCTAAGATTGTAAATATTTAAACGTAACTACCAAATTATAGCTAACGATTTTAAAACTATTTTACCATATTAACGCATGTATCGGTGCAATTCAGTTGCAACACATAGGCAAAACAAATGTTAACTCGAAAAAGACAAAACGTTTAAATGTTAAAGAGCAGAGGCAAACTGAGAAAGGCATAGACATACACAAACAAACAAGCACTGTGGCAAAAATAAATGTAAACGTTAATCAGGTGAGCAATTTCTAAATTGTTAATTATGTGTAAGTATATACAGGTGTGTATATGAGAGATTAGTGTTTAAATAAATATATATTGTGCATTATATTATGTATGGTCAAATGTATATAGCAAATGGACTTTAAATGCGAAATCAAGCAAAATGTCAAATAAACTTATCACTACAGCCAAACTAAGCATCGATGTATGTACTTGGTCGGTACTTTTATCCAGAAAGAATTGTAACCGTTTTAAGGCACTACCTACAATAGCGTAAACCACATCACCAATATTTCAAGTCTGTTCCTTAATTTTTTATTCAAAATCAGCTCCCGGAGTAATGAATTCACGTCCAACATTCAAACTGGTGTAAAAAGTTGAAACACTTTTAATTGAGCAACACTATTGCCTACAAAATGAATAATGCGGTTTTTCCACTTGACCAAGAAGCTATTAGATCTTAAAAAACACTTTCGTTCCTTTATCTAAAGATATTGTTCGTTCATTTTTTCACTCCGTACGATACAAAAAAATCAAATCAACAAATCTAAGGCCCCTTTCCTTTATTTTTACCTGCATCAGTATATTCTTTTTGCTCCAGAAAGATATAGCACTTGCACTTTTCACTCACCTTATACAGATCGTGACCTCTTAAAGAATTGACAATGGCAGCTCCAATTAAATGCTGCAAGAGAGGTAACCGGGAGCCCAACGCTGAGTCCATGGCCAAGTGGAGTTGTAGGGAGAACATGGCACAGCCCAATGGACTAAGCCACTGAAAGAATAGAACAGTATGGAACCTTTAAAACTGTTACCCAAGGACTCTCTAAATAGGTACCTGATTATTACTGCGACCAACTCCAGAGGTCTGTTGCACAGGAAGCACAGCCAAGCCGTTGATGAGCTCTAGGTTGTTGATGACATGCATGGAGCTGCTTACAACCGGTGCATAGATGACCAGACGTCCAATATGCTCCGTTTTAAGATTCTGTGAAAAAATAGTAGGTTAAACACAACACTTTATCAAACTAAGTTTATGCTCACATCAAAGTATTCTACGGTGGAAAAGTCGTCTGGACAGGAATGTATCAGTATGGGCAACACATTGTTTTTGGCCACTGGCGGCTTATCGTCCTTGCCACAAAATTTTATGGTCAACTTGGGAGTAGCTATGACGTTGTCGGATCCACTGCAACGCAGGCGTAGCTTCTCCAGAAGCTCAAACTTGGTCTGGTTAGTTAATTAATAAATTTATGTTGTAAATAAATAAAATAATTTTTTAACTACCACAATTTATTTTAATATTATTTATTTATGAGTTTGAAATTCTTTATGTTAACCTTTAAATTTATGTTGTTATGCTCCCAAAAAATGTATTTCAGAGAGAGTTAATGGCTTACCTCATGACGACCCAAAAAATAGGCGTGCTGATAAACCTCTCCAGGCTGCGATTGAACAACACTTTCTCCGCCCTGGACCTGCACATCCAAATATTTTCTTAAGAGATCCGAAAAGATCTCGAGGCGAGTGCGTTCGTTTTGCTTCAGAATAGAATACATAGTCTCGTCCGTTTCAAACTCGCTGGGATTCATTTCCAAATGAACCTGTTTGTTGTAAATAGGTTATTAAATGAACTTAAATAAGGAAAAGGACAAACCTGGGAGAAGACTGCCTTGCCGCCGCTCTGAAGACTGTTAGCCAACATAATGCTGGGAGTATTCCAAGTCTCTTCAGTGCCCAGCACCTGAACATCCAACTTGTGACTATGGCCGGCCAGATCCTTCAGTTCCATGGACCTTGGACATACTAGAGCTCTAAGCAGCGTTTCGTGGTTTGATTTTGTGGTTTTTTTTGTTTTGTTTGTTTTTGGTTTGTGTTTTTATTTTGGTTAATGCGAGGTAGGATTGTTATAGTAATAGCACACACATGTAGAAGCACACACCAGAGATATAAATAATATACAGGGAAAAAGCAACCACGCAGACAGAAAATTATGGAAATGGTGATGAATTTGTGTTTGTGTTTTTATTTTGGTTAATGCGAGGTAGGATTGTTATAGTAATAGCACACACATGTAGAAGCACACACCAGAGATATAAATAATATACAGGGAAAAAGCAACCACGCAGACAGAAAATTATGGAAATGGTGATGAATAGAATAGAAATTTAAAGTAAAGAGAAATATTAAAAAAAAAAAATTATTAGGTATTGGTATTCAAAATTTATAAAGGATTATTCATTCAAAGATTAATCAAACATTACAGATTATGCAGATTTAAAACTATTTATGTTAGGGATTTTCGCAATGAAAATATGGAGCACGCCGATTTAAACATAAAATAAGCTATATTTACAGGAAATATGCCAATTTGAGCATGAAACAATTCAGAAGTAAATTGAGAATTGGAATTAGTTGGAAACAATATAATATTAGCACGATTATTTTGAAACTATCAAAGGTAAATACATTTTAAGAACAAGGTCTAGTCAAAACATAATAAAAAGGAGAACTAAAGCTAGCTCCGGCAAGCCGAAGTTAATATACCCTTGCAGATAGAGCATAAAGTAGTCCGTTCTTGATAAGCTAAAGTGATCAGTCACATTTAACACTCAGCGAAAAACGATAACTGAAACACAAATACAAGCCGATTTGTATGGAAGCGATACGATATAGTCATCCGGTCGTTAAAATTTTTAACTAGACTTTCTTGGACATAAAAAAAGGCGATTGGGAAAGTTTAAAGTTGATATGTCTTACACTGAGCGAAAAAAGTTTACTGAAACAGAAAATTAGTCAAACTTTTGTTGGAGAGCGAGAAAAGCTTACTGACACAGACGGACCGACGGTCAGACGGAAATGCCTATATCGACTCGTCTGGTGACGCTGATCAAAAATATATATATACTTTATAGGGTCGGAAATACCTCCTTCTACGCGTTACAAAATTATAATATTCAGCAAGGGTATAATAATGGAGCTCCTTGGCCTTTTTTAATTCCAGTAAACACATTTGTGTACAGTTATAAGAAGCTATATCATATTTGAGAACTAAATTTAAATGTACATATACAAATTTCACTAAAATGATAATCCCATCCAAACGTGCAATGATCAATTCGCTTGGAAGAGAGTGTATAAAGCATGCAGCATATAGAGGATTTGAGTATACTCTTTAGTTATTTAATTGTTTTTTCTCTATAAAATAAACTGGCAATATTAGCAATATGTTTTGGAGGCTGTCGGTCTGCTGCTTCTCAGTGTGGGTGGAAAAAATTAATGTTAACTTACGGTTTGCGCGAATGCGACTTGGTCGACTCCTCGCTGTCCGTGGAGAAATGTTTCTTCACTGGTGATGGCTGGTAGCAGAAGATATGGTGCATCATCTTGACTCGCTGCCACTTGTCATAGGAGAACTGAACCAATTCGTGCTCACGAACCTGTAAAAAAATGTTTCTTTAATTCGTATTTAACTGGCAAGAAAACATTTTCCAACTGTGTTTCTTACCTCCGCCGTGCGATAGTTGGGCAGGATGAAGTGCAGAATATCCGAGCAGAGACTCAGCACCTTGCCGCCCTGCAGAAAATAGTCCACCAGTATTTGACCAATTCCTGGCGCTATTGATCCGCAGACAACAAGCAGCGCCGTCTGCTCGGTCCAGTGCTTCTGAGCGGCTTGCTGTGGCATCAGGGGGTAGATGGTGTACACATTTCGCTCAAGTAGCTGCTGCAGAGTCGCTAGGGTAGATTCCCGGGCACTGGCACTGTCCGAGTACACTAAAACATTCAGGGGCTTACTCTCCTGCAAACTATTTTTATTCCGTTGCAGCACTGGACGCGACGGAGCAGTTTGAGATGGCGGAGGCGAATTCAAGGGCTTTGCAACCTTAAAGGATTTGCTAACTTTTGTTGGTTCAGCTGAAGATGCAACGGGTTCAACGACTTTACTGAGAGAGGAAGGAGCAGTTAAAGGAGAAGTCTTAACAGGCGACACTTCCACTCTCTCTGTCTTCTTCAGCTGCGCCGCCTGGGCAGCTGCTAGCTTCTCCAGTTCACTTGGCTTGCAATCGCCTTTACTTGGCGCAGACTCGTGTGGCGTGTCCTCTTTGGTTGTGATTTGCCTGCTTTCAATTTCAGCAGAAGTAGCTTTGGCCTCGCTTTTAGAAGGAAGGTTTTTTGCCTCGCTTTTGGAAACAGACGGTTTGGCTTCACTTTTGGTTGGCGTTCCCTTCGGCTCAGAATTCTGGAAACTTTCAGTTATCCTAGACGGAGATAAAGATGCTTTGTTGGTGGGTTCCACCACAGCCACCGCCTTGATCCCAGGCTCAGGAGTCTGACGACGCTCATGGGCAATGAGATCTGGTTTTGACCTTCCCTCAGATCGATTTCTTTGGTACTCAAACTCAGTGGCTTGATGAGCTAGCACACCGACCGCTCGCAAATCCTCCAGGTGCTTTTTCCAGCCCTCCTTGTCCAGACCGAGTGTTTTTCGGGACTGACGCTTCACATGTTTGGCCAGCAGCTCGAAGGGCTGCGGATCACCTTCGCGCTGAACCGCTGGAACAAAGTTACAAATTTATAAGTGTGATTCCTGACAAATTTGGAAAAAATGGCAAAATGAAAACGATTTTAGTTCCAGCTTACACTCAATCCGTAAAAGGGGCAGTTGATCGTTAATGCATAAATTGTTTCGCAAAAATGTCGTTATTAACAGTTGTGTGAAATGCTCGACGTCGGTCTCGATGAGCACCGCCAGGTGGGAGTCTATTTTCCACGCAATTAGCTTACCGTAATCTTCCAGCTGATTCATAGGCAACGGACATGCAAGCAGAAGATATAAAGGAGACACTTTGTTAGCGGGTATATAAAAGCTAGCTCTATATCAATTCAACTATGTTTGTACCTACATATGTATGTATGTATTTTAATTTTAATCACATTACCGCACGCATTCGCATCAGCATTGGGGCAGATCTATAGCCTAAAATCGACTTCCCTAAAGTTTTTAACGAAGGCAACGCATGTATTTTTTTTAGCATAGACTTTCCGAAAAATAATACAAAGTAAATGAACGAAAAAAAAAGGTTAACAAAATATTGGTTCATATTTATTCCCTTTACTCGTAGAGTAACGCCAACAAAACTAAACTTCTTTTAAGAAGGCTAGCGACTCTAGCGTTTTTCTTGTTTTGTTTTTTTTTTAAAGAGGGCAATGAGTATCGCAAATCTGATAGTCGGGAAACCCGACTATACCGTTCTTTCTTGTTCCAACTCCATTTCTATGTGCTTGCATAACGCTGTCATCTCCCAGACTTACCCGCACGCATGTAGTGTCCTGAGAGCTGGGACGCTGTAGCGGCTCCACGTGCGTTTCCAGGAGCAGCTGCATCCGCTGCTCGCCCTGCGCGGACAGTGAGACCCGCTGCTTAAGCGGAGTGTCTAAGTCCGTTGGAGTGGTAACCGGCGTTAGAGTGTCGCCAGCATAGGAAAAGGGCAGCAGACTGGGAGCCGGCGGAAAGCTGATCCACGGCGTGATGTGGAGCGTCTGCAGAGGACGGAGGCAACAACCGCGCTGATTGGCATGCAGCCACAAGATGTCCGTGACCTTTGCCGCATTCCGGTTGCCGCAGAGCTCCGAGCTGGCCAATGCAGGATCTGTGGGAACAAACAAGACGAACCATTAGCTTCACCACGCTCCACGGAGACCCACACTCACCAAATCCATCATCACTGCCCGCCTGGAGGGCGTAAAAGGCGATGCTTGAGGGCTGCGCCAGATGCTCGGCGATCTTGGAGCAAGCCTTTTGGATGCGCCAGGACTGCAGGCAGGTCGCACCCAAGTAATACAGGGTCAACATATTTGCAGGGGAGGTGTGCTCGTTGCCCTATGCCATCCGACGTTCCGAAAATCAATTGCGGTTTCGTAATTTGCTCCGCTTTGCCTTCGCGGTTGCGGAAAGGGAGGAGGAATCGAATTTATCGGTTGCTATGGCCAGGAGCGCTCAGCTCGGCGCCGTTTTCAGCCAGTTGACACACTTTTTGCATTTCTTTGCGCACTGACATTTATTGTTGATTACTGCATTCCACTCTCCGACTGGACACACGAAGCTTTATCCCGAAATGATTCCGATAAGAAAGCGCGGCAGGCGTTTCAAGTGCTGTAAGCTTGGCTGTTTTCCGGCCAGATCTGGAGGCTTTTTGTGGTGAGATACCGAAAATAGGTTTTTGTAATAGGAGTTCCACTTTTTTTATTTTTAAATTAAGTGTAGCAAATAAAACTTGCAGATTTTGAAGCTTTAGTTTGGAATTTGTTTTAATATTAAAATAATGTTGTGTTCTTGAACAATGAAGTCCAGCTGCAGTCAAGTATCGATAAAAATAACCAGAAGAAAAAAAGAAACAAAGGCTGCGTTCATTCGTAAATGTTAACTGATGTTAGTAAACAAACCCCAAAACTCTTTAAATATTGTTTTTATACCCTTTCAGGGTATAATAATTTTAGTCTGATGTTTGTAACGCATAGAAGGAGGCATTTCCGACCCTAAGATAAGATATAAGATATATGTAACCACATGTTCTTGATCAGCGTCACCAGGCGAGTCGGTATACCCATGTCCGTCTGTCCGACGGTCCGTCTATCTGTTTCAGTTATAGTCCGGTCAGTTTAGAGTCTACATTTTAGACATTGCAGTAGCCTTAATATCGAAAGAGCTAAATTTTGGTGGAGGATTTTGGTTTGCCACAAGGAACAAATCGTCAAAAGTCCCCAACGATCCGATCCGATCCAAAAACAAATGGTACTAATAAAGTACTAATTTATGAGATTCGGTAAAATAAGACGTTTTAACACTGCAATGTTTGGGAAATCGGTTTATTGGTTTGGTTTTTGAGTGAAATGATTTAAGATGTGATAAAGCTAACCCATATTTATGTCAATAGCTTTATCTGAAAGAGCCAAAAATATCCTTTTAAGGCTCCTACTAGTGAAAGATAAAAAGTATGATATAAATCCGAAACTGCAAATAGTTCGCACATACATATAACAGACAACAAAATAAAAAAGCCTGCATCTCCGGATAAAATCTCTAGCTATATTTTGAGAGATATCTGCATACGGCTTTCAAAAATACATTTTAATTTCCCAAACAAAAAATTAACAAATATTTTTCGAAAAAAAGAAGTTAGGGTTATTTTTTGTTTTAAAAGGACATCTTTAATACGTCAGGAGTCCCTTAAACATTTAAAAACATCATAGGAACCTTTTCAATTAAGGATAGTGGCTAAGGGTATGAGCTTTGTTCACTTCATTGCTCAAAACACCGTCAAAATAAATAACGAAACTTTTGAAAAAATTTGAAAGACGTCCTAGAGTGGCTTTTGCACTCGCCAAATCTCATCCCAATCAAAAATCTTTACGCCTATATAAAAAAGTCCGTAACTGTATCTAAGCCAATTACCAACGGACTACTTTGAGACATAATTCAGTAGTATTAGGGCCCAATTCCTTTAAATCGGTGCCAGGACTTTGTGGAAGCGATGCCAAGACATTATTGCTGAATATGGCAAAGCAACTAAACATTAAATTCAAAGATATTATTTAGAATTGATAACTTAGTATCGAAAACTTAAGAGTTAGTTACTACTTTATCATTTTAATAATTAAAAAAAAATTTTAAAAAGTGGTGCTACTATTTTTTTTTTTTCAGTTTTTTAAATTTGTTTGTACAAATATTTAAATATGTTAAAAGCATTAACTGAATTTTGGAGCTTTAGTATATGTAAAGTCCTAATATATGTCAAGTCTTTCCTTAAAAAAAATGTATTTAAACATTTCCGAAACCTTAAAATGGTGTTAGCACGCCTTTGTAAAAATTTTATGTGTTGGTGGTGCTATTGTTTTTTACAACTGTACTTTGTGAAAAAAATTGAATCTTAATTTGGCATTCTTGTAGAAGAAAAAAAGAACAGACAGACAAAAAATACAAAAAAACACAGTTTTTTGTTGATTTTAACATGTTTTCTTATACAAATTAATGAAATAAAAGACAATTGCTAAGATTAATTTACTTTCTGGGATTTGCCCAACGCAGAAACGCAGAGAACTATTTGTTTCATAGTAAAAAAAAATAGATAGATTGGAATCTTGTAAATTCTTTTTAATAAAAAAAAATTCAAAAATTTTAGCATTTTCTATAGCCCCGGTGATGTTGAACCGTTGAATTTTATAGAAATTCTTTAATTTATCAGATAACCAGTTTAGGAATACCCTATCTGCCTTTTCCACTGACTTAAATCGTGCACCCGCGCATCTCTACTGGTATTTTTTAGTATATTTTCCCCACGCCGCCTCAAGCTGTTTTCAATTAGCAAGCATTTTGCAATTTGTTTTCTAGGGCTTAATAGGAGTTTTTAAGCTAAAGTAAGTTGGTCTACTGGCCACGAAAGCGGCATGCTGTTGGGCGAATACGACACGACCCGGCGTCTTCTGTTTATCGTGGCCGTACTGCTGATTGTCTTGTATGCGAAAACGTACCTGCTGCCCGGCGTGAACCTGGACTACGACTAGAGGGGTGGGGTGTCCCGCGAGTATTGAGAATTTAGCAGCCATGACAGACAGAAGGGTATCGTACTTCTACAATGCGGACGTGGGCAACTTCCACTATGGAGCCGGCCACCCGATGAAGCCGCAGCGCCTGGCGGTTACACACAGTCTGGTGATGAACTATGGGCTGCACAAAAAGATGAAGATCTACAGGCCGTACAAGTAAGTGATACTTCAAAAATATTCTTTGGTTCATTCTAAAGTGCACTTCTTTCGCAGGGCCAGTGCCCAGGACATGCTCCGGTTTCACAGCGACGAGTACATTGCCTATCTGCAGCAGGTGACTCCGCAAAACATTCAGTGCAATTGTAAGTAAAAATATACCAAAGCTAGTAGAAAAACTTATGAACTTAATTAAATAAACGTGACAAGTCGCTTTAACTAATTGCAGCTAAGTTTAGTAAGTTAACGGAAAAAATTAATCTAATCGAAATTTTCTATTAGCCGTGGCTTACACCAAGTACCTGGCGCACTTCAGCGTGGGCGAGGACTGTCCAGTGTTCGATGGCCTCTTTGACTTCTGCGCAATGTACACGGGTGCCTCGTTGGAGGGCGCCCAGAAGCTGAACCACAACCACAGCGACATCTGCATAAACTGGTCGGGTGGTTTGCATCACGCGAAGAAGTTTGAGGCAAGTGGCTTTTGCTACGTGAACGACATAGTGATTGGTATTCTGGAGCTGCTGAAGTACCATCCCAGGGTGCTCTACATCGACATCGACGTGCACCATGGCGACGGAGTGCAGGAGGCCTTCTACCTCACGGATCGAGTCATGACGGCTTCGTTCCACAAATACGGCAATTACTTCTTTCCGGGCACGGGAGACATGTATGAGATTGGCGCGGAGTCTGGTCGATACTACAGTGTAAATGTGCCGCTCAAGGAGGGAATTGATGACCAGAGCTACTTTCAGGTGTTTAAGCCCATCATATCGGCCATTATGGACTTCTATCGGCCAACGGCCATTGTCTTGCAGTGTGGGGCGGATTCCCTGGCAGGAGATCGGCTTGGCTGCTTCTCCTTGAGCACCAAAGGCCATGGAGAGTGCGTAAAGTTTGTGAAGGAGCTAAATGTGCCCACTCTGGTCGTTGGAGGCGGTGGCTACACCCTTCGGAACGTGGCCCGCTGCTGGACGCACGAGACGTCGCTGCTGGTGGACCAGGACATTGAAAACGATCTGCCCGCCACCGAGTATTACGACTTCTTCGCACCCGACTTTACACTCCATCCAGAGATTAACTCACGTCAGGATAATGCGAACTCAAAACAGTATCTGGAACTAATCGTGAAGCACGTTTATGAAAACCTCAAGATGTGCCAGCATTCGCCTAGCGTCCAAATGGTGCAGACTCCGCCCGACGTGGACTTGGAGGAGCTGCGCAACAACAGGGATGAGGCAGCCGATCCTGACGTGCGAATGTCCTTGGCCGATGACGACAAGATGGTCGAAGCCAAAAACGAGTTCTACGACGGCGATCAAGACCAGGACAAACCCGATTCTGCAGAGAGTTAGTGTAAGGTTTCCAGTTTAGTGTAAGCAGTAAAGTGTGGCAGGCAGATAGTTTGTAACTTAATTTGGGCCTAATTATTGGGAGGGATTACTTAATGAAGAAATAAAAAATACATTAAAAGAATTAAGTTTATGGTCACTCTTGAAAGATTGTCAGCTTAACGAAGCAATTATAGCAGTATTATTGTAGCACACATTTAGTTTTAAAATCGACAGACACACGTGTATTTGAGATGAATAATGGTACTTATTAGGAGGATTACATTAGTGACATTGCTTGATCGCTGGAAGATCACCAGCCTGTTGTTGTGTTGGCCAGTCGTCGCATCCTTCGAGTGTTGCGGTCCTGGTCGCGGATCTTCTTCTCCATCTCGGCGTCTGTGAGCGTCTCCAAGAACGGGGCCCACGCGTCGGCGTCGCTGGGATTCCGGAAGGGAACGTCGATTGTGGACAGTGGGGCCTCGCTAAAGGCGTATGTCCGACAGTGCCATGACAATTGGCCCCTAATGCTGTAGGCAATGGCCGTGACAAACTCTCCACCCAATCCCAGCTCCGCACAGAGCTTGATGGCAAATTCCTCCGGATTGTTGTTCTTCTCGGACATGTCCCACTCTACCTGGTCAACAAGAGAGGTGTTGCCCACGTGAATGTTTAGCTTGACGATCACTCGCTGGTCGCAGCTCTCCTCGAGGATGGGCGGATCGTTTGGAAAGGCCTCGATCTGCTGTCGGATGGCCTGCGCGATGGCCGGCACAAACGGAATGGGATTGAGGTCCAGGTCGTCGCAGAGAACCTCCGCGAACTGCTCCGGGGTGATCATACTCTCGTTCTTGTTCCAGGTGAATGTGTCGCGCAGCTTCTGACCCTCCAACTCCATGTCCAGTCGGATGGGCACCAGGCACTCCTTCTGCGCCGCATTCTCCAGGCTGGCAGTTGGATCTGTGTCGTCGAAACACATGGGGAATGTGCGAACCTTTTTCGTGTGCACCCGGTTACGGTTTATGGGCGTAGCCTGCGGCACTGCATCTAGGTGGCTGGAGTTGGGCATCGTGGGCACATACTGCGGCTGCTTTTTGGACTTGCTCTCTCGCGGCACGGGCGTGTCTGAGGTGTTTACGGATACGGCGCGGTACCTGGAACGCAGTTTCATTTTCAGTTTTAAAATAGGTAAGACTGACTTTGACAGATAAGATGATTGCCACCTCTAACTAGAACAGTGCATGTTTTAACATTTGACCTGTCAAACTAACTACCAAAGAAATTGGTTTACTTTCTTTACAAAAACAGTACAAAAAAAATACATACATCGTGCAGATAAAAGGTACTGAAACTTTTTAAATTTAGGGTGCGTGTACACTTGTCTTGCGTTTTGCGTTTCTGCGTTGCAGGCGAAACGCAGTTTTTTTTACATAGGTTTATCACATAGGTTTATCGCCTGAAACGCAGAGACGCAAAACGCAAGCCTAGTGTACAAGCACCCTTAGACCGTTGAGTTCTTTTCTTTCGTGAAAATGTGTTGAATGTATGTCTCTTGACGAGAAGAGTTGGATATCTTTGAACTATGAATATGTGTACATGCACATGTGATTTGAATCTCGTCCACCAAGTTTGAATGAAAGTAACTTAAATTGATAAGTTAAGTTTAAGCATATTTTATGAAATTATTTTTTTTGTGGTAAAGGAGCCAGTTCATCTTAGTTTTAAAAAATATGTTGTTGAAGAAATTATCCAAACAAATATGTTGGTATGTATGTATAGACCACAACAAAAATAACATGTGCTGCATAATTAACTTATCTTCTGCCAACACGTTGAGGTTTATTTTTAATATTTAGCCTTCTTTATAACTTTTTTCGCGACGCCCGTTTCCACTCACTTTTCGTCGTTGCCGGCCATGATATCGTCCACCTCGACGGCGCGGAGCAGCGACACGGAGCTGGCCAGGATGTGGGAGCTAAGGCCGGACTCCGCCAGCCGCTTGCGTTCCTCGTTGGAGAGGACGATGCGGGTCATACCAGGGTACTTCTTGTAGAGGATGCCGCGGAAGTGGCGCATGTAGTTGCCCACCTCGGAGCCTACGTAGTAGTACTCGCCGCCCTCCTCCAGCTGGAAGGCTACCGGCTTGTCTCCGTAAGTCTGCAGCGCCATGGTGGGTCTGCGTCTTTCCTTTCTGTGTTGATTCGCGGATTCTCTCTGGGATTCCTTGTTAGTCTTTGCAACTAAAATTTTTCTGCCGCATACACAAACACAGACATGGACATGGCGTCTATCGCGGAAGTGTTGGAAAATGTGCTGGCCACCAACGCAATTCAGTGATGCTAAAACGAACATTCAAAAGGGGAGGGTGACTTCTGATTTGCTTTAGAATTTGCTTTTGAACAGCTTTTCCTTAAAAAATTCACATTTTGGCTAAAGCCCTCAATAAGGTCTTTCAAAAAGTAAATATAAAATTATCTTAATTTTAATGTTTGACGTGTTTTAAACAAACTGTAATAAGAATCTAAAAAAAATCTATACTGGCATCTCTGCCACGGAATCCGAATAGACTTTGCTAATTTTTCAACACTGAATCCCATGCGCTGCTGCTAAGTAATCGTTAATTATTTTTAAGATCGTCCAAAGATGTCATTTCTACGCAGTGCCGTTGTTCTCCTAGCGCGAGCCAAGCCCCTGGAGGGAGCACCCACAGGTAAGTTAACCGAGTGCACCCAATCCCAGTCAGTAAACGCAATCTTACAGCAGTGCAAATACGCCGCCACATCAAGCGCTGGGTTTCGCCAACGTTACGTGAGCTCGCCCACCGCCAAAAGAAACTCGGACCGCAGAAGCCAGAGGCTCGATCCGGATTTGTGGAGTGGAACCAGCGCTCGGAGTTGTTCGCCTTTGGCAAGAGGTTAGGCGAATCTTTCGAGCTGTCCCAGCTTCAGCGGGCGTTTACGGAGAAATCCTTCGCCCGGCGCGAGGAGGAGAAGCGTCGGCAGCTGGGCATTGACGAGTCGGACCTGCAGGTTCCCGACAACAGCGAGCTAGCCGAAAAGGGCCGACACATTGCCCGCGCCTACGTGGAGGCCTTCCTGCAGCACCAACTGCCAAAAGTGCCAAAAGAGGGACTCCAGGAGATTGCCAACTATCTGCTCAGCACGGAGACCCTGGCCCACGTTTCTTCCCACCTGGGCACCAAGGACCTTATTCAGTCCACGGAGTACCCCCCCTCAGCCGAAAGCCTGGCTCACTCCCTCCAAGCGGTGATTGGAGCTCTGGCGAATTCCAGCGGCGTGGAAAAAGCCTTCCTATTTGTCCGTGATTTCATCTGCACCCAGCTGAACCAAAAGGACCTGCTTGAAGTGTGGACACCACAGAAACCCCTGCAGACGCTCAAAAAAATCTGCGAGGAGCGAAAATTGGGCGAGGTTGAGCCCCGCTTGCTGGGAGATTGCGGCAAGAACACAGTTCTGGCCGCCTACCAAGTGGGTATCTATGCCAACCGCCAGTTGCTGGGCAAAGGGTTCGGCGAAAACCTGCAAACGGCCACCGAGACAGCGGCCATCGACGCCCTCCAATGCCTGTTTGACACCCATGACAGCCGGCGACCCTTCGACTTCAGAGTCCAGCTGGAGACAAGGAACGTGCGACTGGGCTGAGAAACGGAACGGATCAGCGTTCTTGTCGATTAATGTAATTTGCACTAAACACATGTACGCATGCTTTGTCAGAGAAGGTTGCGTTTTAAAATCATTTAACTACTGTTCAACAACTGCCTCCTAGTCGCTTTCGTCGCGCTTCTTATCGTGGGTGGCGGGCGTGGCCGGTGTGGGCGGGTGCAAGTCGTCCGGCTTGCTCTCCAGCGAGAAGGGCGGAATCTTGCAGTCAAAGGAATAGCCGTCTTCGCGCTCCAGCCGAAAGGTGCCCCACATATGGCCGCTGGGCGCCTGCAGGCTCACATGGCTGCTGTACTGGAAGGCGGGCAGCCGGGGGCTGAGGATGGGCTCCTGGCCCACCACTCCCCTTCCTCGCACCGTCTCCAGGGTTCCCGATAGCGAGAAGATGCGCCAGTGGCGCTCGCGCAGCTGAACGCTCAGCTCGCCTAGGTTTTCTAGACGGATGCAATAGCGCCACTGAAATAAATGCGATAAGGTTAGGAGAAATTAATAACTTATGTGCTCTCTACGCACCCAGTAGACCGAGCTAGCCGGCGTCTCACGGCACCCCATGTAGAAGGGGATCACCGTGATCCGCACGTTCTCCGTAGTCTCCTTGTGCACATCGCTCATGTCCAGCCAGGGGTGGTTTTTCTCCTGCCAGGCCTTCAGCGTGTCCTGGCCCACGAACGGCGGATCCGACTCCGGAGCATGCGTAAGGAACTTGTCGAACAGCTCGTGCTGCAGCGGACTCTTCTCGATTGAGCTGTAGGGCATAATGTCCTCGTGGGCCACGTAGTCCAGTCCGGGGATGGCGTACAGGCTGCGGTTGGAGTCCTGGTTGCCCAAAAACGTGACCGCTTCGGTCTGGGCGCGCTATAAAGCCGAAATACTGATTACGGTCTATCGGTCCAAGGTTAAATCCATCTTACGATGTGTGGACAGTCTCGGGTGTCGATTAGAACTTGGTAAAAGGTCTGCACCTTGCCCTTGACCTCCCTTGCGTCCACCTGCGTGGCGGTGCCCACGGTGGTGTGGCTGTCCGTCCCGCTGGGCGGATCCGTCTGGTAGGCGGCCGCAGTTGTGGCTTCGCCGCTCTGAGCGGTTGTCGCCGCCGGCGGAGCGGACCTTGACGAGGTCTCTTTGGTGCGTTGCTGCTGCGACGCAGTGGCTGTCGTCGTTGAGGTGTTGATCTTGCTCGGGTTGTGCAGATCCCGGTCGTACACGCGGGCCGTCCAGGGGAAGAGGATGACGCCTCGGTAGCCGAAGATGCGGTGCAGAAAGAGCTGGCCGGTCTCGTACCGATCGTCCCGGGCCTCCACCAGGCGGCCCACCTCAGCAAGTCTGTAATTAGTGGTTATGCAATGTTTGGAAGGACTCAGACGAGGCAGGACCCCAGACCGCCACTCACTTGGTCGGGTACACCGCCTGCTTCTTAATGCTTCGGCTTAGCAGGAGGTCCACCCTGGTCAGCAGGCGCCATCGCTGGTCCCACTTAAACACTTGCACCAGCAAGCCCATCCAAAGTTCGTCCGGAATCGCGGGGAGCACCTATTCGCCTCGCCTTTCGGAGGGGGAGCTGCGAAATTTACGCAACGATCTGCGGCTTTGGCTACTGCTGGCACTCGCTTCTCACGTTCGCTTTGGTTCAGCGGTGTACATGTGCTTCACAATTTTGTAGTAGTCTCTAACATCTCAACATTGTTATGAAAATTTTGATTTTGTTTTCGGCACTGGAAAAAAAAACGTACGCCTACTACTTAGAGATGGAACAGAAACTGATGATTATTCTACCATCTACTATCGACCCGACGTTGCACGAGCTGTATGGTATTATAAATTTTTGTCAGGCAGAACTTTTTAACAGCGGGCAAATAAACTTAGATTTGCAATTTTCTCAACTTAACACTGACTCAAAAACTATTAAACATTATTTGTAAATCCCTTCCAGACATTTTATACGGCAGGATGGAATTTTTGGAAGACAAAAATGTTCTAAACCCCTTTTATTCATGACTAAGCCTTTTAAGCTTTTAAAATCGGTCCTGATTTCGCAAATTCATATAATTAAATAAAAAATTAAATCGTTCCGCGTTTATTAAGGCATATCTGTCTTACGGCTAGATCTGGCATTTTTCTGGTAGGCGGCAATAGCTAAATGCGGGATACATTGTGAACTAGCGGCTAGCGGGAATTATAGCTAGTTACATTTAAAAAAAGATTATGCATTAAAAAATTACACTAAGCATCGGAGTTATACCCGGTTTAAGTAGTTATTCTGTATAAACAACATTTGTGGTGTCCCGGATAACAAATCGCCAAGTCATCTAAAAATAATGGGATAAGGAATAATTATTTGTTTTTATCAGCTTTTCGTTTAATAATGACTACCTTACTTGTTAACAAGATTTTTTTAAAACCCGACCACACCCCTTTTCACGCCCACAAATCGCTAAAAGGCTTAATGCTAGAGAAAAATTGTTTGAAAAAATGTTGTTTATATAAAAAATATTTACACAGATATTGATTGAAGAAATTGTGCTCAAAAGTGCGTTAAACATCTTTTGCGATTGAAAGCAGTCAACACTTTTTTTTAAAGAGGGCAATGAGTAACGAGAATCTAGAAGTCTTTTCTGGTTTTTTATTGGACGCGTTGCCAATTTCATTTAAATTTTGACTGTTAGCCGCGTTACCAACTGATTTAAAGTGGGGAGACAGCCAACTGTTGAATAACAGCACTCTGTTAATTTGTACAGAACGCGTTTTTGTAGCAATATGCTGCAGCCACACTATTTCCTTCTTTTCGCTTTCGTTTCCGGCGAGTAAGTAAAAAAAAATTCTCTACGATTTTCCTAATATTAATAGTTAATTTTTTTGTTTTAGCGGTGTTAATCTATTCATCGAACAACAAGGTGGGTGTCCTCAACCAAAAAACAAACAAGTTATCTCTCTAAAAAACCTGCATTTAATCTGTAAATAACCTGCAAACGGCAGCCCACGTGCACAAATATTGCCTGGCAAAACTAAATTGTGTTTGCTTGTGTCCACTGAGTATCGCTTGTCACCATGAACAAGAATCGTACCGACTCCACCGGGCAGTGAAACACTTTTGCTTGCTTTTTACGCACCGCTGAGATTTGCTCCGCGATCGAGTAGTTCGTGAAGCGTCCCTTTGGCATCAAGACAACGCAAACAATTGTGATTGGCGAATGAAAAACCCTTACTAATGGTGACCTTTTCTTACTCGCAGTTAAGCCATGGCCGACACACAAGCCAAGCCCGCAGCTGCGCCTAAGGCCGCCAAGGCCCAGAAGGCTCCTAAGGCCGCCAAGGCTCCCAAGGCAGAGAAGCCCGCCGCCACCGAAGCCAAGGTGTCCGCCAAGAAGTACAAGCGCCACGGACGCCTGTTCGCCAAGGCTGTCTTCACCGGCTACAAGCGCGGTCTGAGGAACCAGCACGAGAACCAGGCCATCCTCAAGGTAAGGATCTACTTGTCGAATTTTGGATTGTCATTTAAAGGTGTCTTCATGTTCCGGCTATTTCGTAGTTGAATTCATCACAGCACAGTCAAATTTATATGATTATCTTGGACTACCAATAAGAATCATTAAGACTGCCTGAGTGTTTACTTTTTCACATTGTGGTTTTAAACTTCTATATTTCATGTTTATGAATGTTTGTTATTATCATGTTTAATTACTTCATGAAATGTAAAACTTTCTTAAAGCTGAACCAGTGGAAAAAGCATTCATATTGTTGCCATTATAGAACTTGACCTTAGCTTTCACATCATTGTACTGGTCTGGTAGGCTTTCAATAAGTTTCTGGCTAATTCTGGTTTCTAATTTAATTCTTTAGGTTGGAGCTATAATTTTTATATATGCGAATAAATCTAGAGGATCATTGACAAAACAATTTTTCTATTACAGATTGAGGGAGCCCGCCGCAAAGAGCACGGATCCTTCTACGTTGGAAAGCGTTGCGTCTACGTCTACAAGGCCGAGACCAAGAAGTGCGTGCCACAGCATCCCGAGCGCAAGACCCGTGTCCGCGCAGTCTGGGGCAAGGTCACCCGCATCCATGGCAACACTGGCGCCGTGCGTGCCCGCTTCAACAGGAACCTGCCCGGTCATGCCATGGGTCACCGCATCCGTATCGTGAGTTCAAACTTGTTTTGCCGTAGCTGTCAATCTCCTAACGTCCCTTTCATCTTTTTTACAGATGCTGTACCCATCAAGGATTTAAGTTAATAATGGACTTAAGTTACTGACCCGCAGGAGTAAAAAAAATCCGTTTTATATTAAATGAAACAATATAAATTTAATGACAACCCTTCTTGGCTTTACGTTAATGGTGAGGTTAAAAGGCTATGGAAAATAGAGATCACAAAAAAACAGAACTTCTTATATGTTGAAGTTTTCGATTCGGTTTGTATACCCTTTATTTTATACAATAAGAGACTTAACTTTTCGACGACAAGAAGTACATATACTTTTATACTGTTCATATTGTACATACATTTTTATAAGAATGCTTTTATTGATCATTAGTAAGTCGGCGTCCAAGTAGGGCTCAATAATGCAAGCAGCTAGCGTATTGGAGGAACTACTAGGCATTACTATGTCATTTGTTTCGTAGCATAATTGTCGCTGCAAAGAGATACTTTTGTTTGCCTTTTTGACCAGTTTCTCAGCGTTGAAGGCAGTTTTTCGATTCCTTCCCTTCTCATTTTTCCTGTTCGGGTGCCTTAGTTCGATGGTGGTTCTTGATTATGGTTTTTTATTAAACGTGTAAGTAGTTTTTGAAACCAGGATTGTAAGGCAGTAACCAACTGGTCACATCAATTGCAGCCATGGGTTTATCTTATTTTGAATAAACGGAAATCCACACAAGAGGCGACATTGTATTTAAACAATTTATAAAATGCCCGTATGAGATTTTCATAAGGTGTCCTTAGCCCTTTTACATTTCATCCGTTTATATCGCAAGCTTAACGGATCATTTCTGAAACTCAGTTTCGGGTTCTGTGGGTTAACTCAAATCTCGCTATGAATAAAATGTACTTGTACTTCGAGAATGATTCCTTGACTCAAAAATTGAACGACTTTAACAAGTATTCACAAATGAAATGAAAGCTTAATTTTTACACATTTGTTACCTTAACTTAAAAAAAAAAAAAAACTATTTTAAATAAGTTAAATGAAATCATTTGTAAATATTTTATTTGCAAAGGCAGATTTTGTACCGCGGTTACGCTTTCAAGGGTTTTACTGTACATACATTTAACCAGCTGAAGAATCGGTAATATCTCGGTATTTTTATGAATGAAGCCTAGTACTCAGATCGACGAACAGTTTCGATGTCGAAAAGAGGCCATTCTTTTTCCTTTTCTCCGAGTATGACCTTTTTTTTTAGAAAATTCATCGGCAATTTCTTTGATCAAGTACTGCGGTCACACTGATTTGCGTTCGCGGGTTGTATATGTTGTATTCGGTTTGTTGACAACAAAATTTGAAATAAGTTAGGAAAGTTATAATGCAAGGATGAAACCTTCTCAACTTAAGCCGAGGCTGAAGCTCGCAAGAAAAGAGGCCGAAGGAGCATGCAGTTACCCTAAACAAGGAACGAATGGGGCACATCATCGCAAGGCGAGTGGACTACACGGAGATGGACTCCTTGTCCAACTGCCGGATAACAAACGGGACTTTTGTTCCCTGCCGACCACAACGCTTGTCTTCTGCACGGTCGCCGAGGAGCACTCTTTCGGCGGGCTCACCTGCGAGCTGCACCAATGTTGGGCTAACAGCCTAACAGCCATGCTCACCCACTAGAGTCCTGCAAAAGTAAACTTATAAGTGAGAACTTATCTCTACGGTGGATCCCAACCCGGGCGACTCGGTTCACACTATGAAGAAATTTCAGGGTAAACGGCTGTTTCCCAAGCTGGTGATCAAGCACCGGGTGCAGGATATCAAGGCTTTTTGTTTCAAGAACTGAATTAAACTGCCGATTTTAAACGAATTTTAAAGAAATATGTTACTTATGTAAGCGCACATTTTCGATTTTTATGTAAATAATAAAACATAATAATTTGCATACATTTCGTTGCTCAGTCGAATTTCGCGCCATCTTTTGAAATTTTGCTAAGCCCTCTTTAAGAGAGAGAGTGAGAGGGCAACAACGGAGAACGACCTTTTTATTAAATAGTTCTATTTGCTCTCCCTTTCGCTCTCGAAATACTGAAAGAGTTAGTTGGCAACTAAGTTTCAAACCAAACTAAGTTTCTAGTATTTTATTTCTATCATCTGAGTACCGCCTGTCGAACGGCTCCCTCGAAAAGTGTTTCGATGTTATTGGCCTCTCGCTCTCTCTCACTGATCTCGAACTCATTTCGTCGATCTGAGTACTAGGCTTGACGAAATAGATGCGAATGTGGTGTCATCATTGGTATTTAATGGCAACCAAAGCGCGGTCACACTGCACATCAGCAGCGTGTTGCGGTCTAATCGGAAGAAAAACAACTTGAAATTTTTAAATTGTATTACAATTAGGTAGTAAGATTGCAATTGCTTGCTGCGGGCGCGTCCGAGAGTTATGCGGAGATGTGCGCCGACCTTGCCGGGTGCCATTGCCGCTGCTGTTCCAACGCCACCGACCACCAAAAACGCGTCAACACGTCACCGCTGCCGTCCGAGCCAATTAAAAACTTCTGCATTCCACCAACCACTGAGCAGGCCTAGATAGCGATTACGTATATATGAGCGTATGATGGGCATGCAGGATGACCTGGATGGGATTGTCAGGCAGCGTCGCCGGAACCTGAGCCTCCTGCAGCTGATTGCGCTCACCATGGCGGGCTTAGTGGCCATAAATCCCGCCCGGGTTCGAGCTCGGGATTTAAATGCAGACTCGGAGCTGCAAACGCCAAGCTCGTCCCATCCTCCTGCTCTCGCGCACTGTGTGGATCAGGAAGAGCGCCGGATTGGACGCAGGTAGGCACTTAATACATATCGGATCGGGTGAAAGAGGAAGAGGAAGCTGAGTGCGTTATGTGTGTGACCCTTCAGTTATGCATGTTACGTTCTCGAACATTCGCTAAAACGCAGTGCAAGCTGAAAAACGCTAGCGTCTAGGCAAATATTACCAACAATACCCTGTTAATATTTCAGTGAACTACTCGAAAAGTGATTTTAAACCCAGGTAAAACAGGGAATTTAAGGAGAAAAGTGTTAGTGTAAGCAGTTTTTGGACACACTGCGTGTTTAATCCGAAATTCCCGACTGATCTGATAAAATGATCCAGTTTGGTTGCACCCTCAACTAACATTAAAAACAATTATCAGCGAGAACGCTTATCAGCATGCGGTGAGTCATTTGGCAAAACTGTTAACTGTTTTTTGTATTTGCGAGACAGCCGAGATATGTTTATTTATGCACGAAACTGGTTCCCCGATTGTTTTGCTTTCTTTTGCGTTTGCTTGAGGTTTTCATCGAATTTCACCATTCTCCTCCCGTTTGCTTTACCTCCGATATTTGGAGGGCGCCATTTTCGGCACTTCAGTGGGCGGGACAGAGATGGCAATAGGAAAAATGAAGAGGGGCCAACTGACACTTGTTGGTTTTATTTGGCGCGGAAACAGCTGAGCTGTATGCGTCCCCCTCCCACACTCTTTACCAGTCAGATGGGATTTTGTAGTGTGACCCTTTTGTTGGCTACTTTTATCCTTGAACTTGGTGACGAAATTCGTCGCAACCACTGAGAGAATTCAGGGCCAAGGTCGCAAGACAACACAATCTGACACTTAATTTTTACCGGAGGCGCAGAAATTTTGATGACTTTTTAAGTTTTTACAGCACTTGCTAACGTTACTCCCGGAATATGCAAAAGTATGTCATAGGTAATGTATAGACTTGTGTTGAAACAAGGACACTAGTTCCTTTTTCAGTTTAGCTAGGAAAGGTATAAAAATGCATAAAAAGGCCAAAACTTTTTAATCAACAACTGTCGAAAATGGATGTCGCGTTATTCACCTGGTGATAAACAACTTGTTGATTAGGTCAGGACCGATTTTCCGCAGTTAGTAATGTTTTTCTATTTCACAATTTTTGCAGACTTCTCTACATAACCACACTCGACGGACGCTTGACCGCCCTGGACATCGCCAATTCCGGAAAGCTACGCTGGAGCGTACCCACTGGACCCGGGCCGCTGATCTCGTCCAGCATCCACCGCCTGGAACTAACCAACAACGGGCAGTTTGTGCGCATGATTCCGTCGCTGAGCGGCGGCATATACAAGTTTGACGGCGACTCCATCGATCCCATTCCGATCACGGCGGAGCATCTGCTCAGCTCTAGTGCCAAGTTCAGTGACGATCTGGTGATATCCGGTGGCAAGGAGACAAGGTCCTACGGCGTCTCCGTTCGCACCGGCCAGCTGCTATATGAATGCTCTCTCAGCGGATGCGTTAACTCCACGGAGGACGGACTGGCCATCGACGACGCCGTTAGAGAGCCGGATGAGGAAGACCAGACGGAAGACGGTGACCACCTCAGGGACGAGGCTGGGTACATCGTCCGCCATGATCCGCTCCTCGACGACGTTATCGTGGTGCGCCGCCAGACGCAGACGGTGCGCGCCGTGGAATCCCGCACCGGAATGGAGCGATGGAACTTTAGCGTTGGTCAACATGAGTTGGATCTGGTTCGACCTTCGGACTGCCAACAGCAGCCTCGCGATGAGCTGGAGTTGGCCGTCCTTGACGTGGACATCAAGGTGGTAGTGCCCGAGGGTATAATTTGCGCGTTCAGCAAGAGTGATCCCCAGACTATGCTTTGGAAGTACCAGGTGAGTTAAAGTCTTTGACGTTTATGAATTGGCTCGTTCGCGCATTATGTAGAACAGAGTGGCTATATTAGGGTGACCAAAAATTCTAAGGGGAAAACGAACTCAACGCACTTTTTACAACAAAATTTTGTTTTTATTGTTGGATAGCAAATAAAAATCCATCCAGTACTAAAACTTAAACCAAAAAGAGCACGGCAAAAAGAAGCAAACTTTATTTCCGCGGTCGTCAAGAGTTTTACTTCTAGCACTTGCAGTTTCCAAAACATCCGTTTTCACAGGGACAGACAGACATACCTAGACCGACTTGGATTTTTTGCTCATCAAAGACATAAACGTATATGTGTACTTATATATTTTTTCTTCATTTTACTTTAGAAAGCATACTTCTGTTCTGTTGTAAACTTGTAAACTAAAAAAGTACATTCATGGATTGGTATTTATTTTCCCTGCCCTAGTTTGATCACCCGATTGTGAGTGCCTGGAACACAAATGCTGCTGACGAACTAAAGTCTATTGACCTGTTTAGCTCGGCTCAGTGGCTTTGGGACCAAGACCAGGAAGAGCTGCCCAACAGGCCGCAGAGTGTGCCGTCGATCTACTTGGGCATGTACGATAAACAGTTGTATATCCAGGAGTCAATCCGTTTACGTCAGGAGATTATGGACCAGACGAAGGCTTATCAGCAGCTTACGGGCGACACCAGTCTAATGCCTCAGATCCCATGGAAGCCGATAGCCGCCAGTAGCAACTCCCTAGTCATTTTCGGCAAAGATAAAGAGGAGCCCGAGGTGATTGGCGAGGGAACGCGGCCCCAAGCAGGAGAACTGGTGCCCTATGATGACCAGAATTTTGCTGTGGCAGCGCAGTCCGTGTTGAATGCCTCGGAGTTTGTGAATGGTAATGGCTTCTACTTTTTCACCACCAGTGAATTGGAGGGTCCTTCGGAATGTGGCGCAACAAATAATCCCAATAGCCTACCCGCTATCGAAGCTCCACCTCCTCCTAGCAATGTCACATCTGAGGTATCTAGTAACAACAGCATTAACGATGATCTAGGCTTTAGTCTGGACGACATAGATGCTCCCGTAAAGGTTGTTATTCTGTCGCTGTGGTTCTGGTGGAAAGAGATCGTGGTCATCGCGTTCACTTCAGCAGTTATCCTGAATATATTTATGGGACAGCGGAACCAGCGGGTGGAGCGTGAGTATTTGGTCATCGAACGTCATGTGCCAGTACAGACGGCCATCGAGGCGACCGAAGCGTCCACACAGGCTCTCCTGGGTCCTGTGGTGCCGATGCAGCGTCCTGGAAACCGTTTTAGCTTCCCATCAGGCGGGCGAAATCAGCGCACCATTTCGGAGTCCACAACACATTCAGGCGAGCACTACACCTCGCGCTTCCAGTCCGACTTTGAGTTGATGCAGTGCCTTGGACGCGGCGGTTTTGGAGTGGTATTTGAGGCCAAGAACAAGCTGGATGAGAACCGCTACGCCATTAAGCGCATCACCCTGCCCAACAAGGAGTCGTCCAGGCAGCGAGTACTGCGCGAGGCCCGCACCCTGGCTAGCTGCGAGCACCACAACATTGTGCGCTACTTTCACGTGAGTATTTTAAGTTTGGTCTACAGAATGCCAACAAAATATATATTCACTCCAGTTTTTTCTAAACGAGGGGATTTATTTTTAACATAAGGCCAAATAGTTTAACCTTTTGCATGCTAATTTAACAAGGGCTGTATTCTTGTAAACTTCATACTAACCCAGTAGTTTTTGTTTTGGTCAGATTACACAGTGTAACAATGTTTTTGGTGCAGCCCTATTGGCATTAAATTATGTTAAACCGACTATCCTGAGCGCAAATGCATACTTAAATTGGTTCAAAAAAAGTAAAACAAAAGTCCCAACATTTTTTTTTTGTTGTGAACAAGGTTTAAAAATAATAAAAAAATAGCCTACACCAAAAACAAGGTGCATCTTTGTAAAAGCGCCTGTTTTCAACCTTTTAAGACTTTAACCACCATTCTGCGAACATTATTGTAATTTATAGCATTTTTTGTGTAAAACCTTAAAAAGTGACTCTATAGAAACCAGAAATATTACCTTTCCAGCAGTAGGCTTATTTTTAACAAAGGGGCGTAGGCGTTTGAAGTAAAAAGGGGTAAGGGGCTGAAAATTAAACGGCATACCCCCTTCAAAGGTACGCCCATGATCCAGTTTAAAAAAGCATTGGCTTCTTGGACCCAAAATTTCCTGAAATACTGACATTATTTTTAATAGAATGAAGTGGAGTACCCACCAGGGACTGTAATCATTATAAGTTTTATTTATAAAACTCACAAAATAATCATTATTCCTGATTTTTATTTTTTTGTACTTACACAGTAACGATTATTTCTGATTTTTATTTTTTTTACTCAGCAATAATCGTTATGTATGATTTTTATTTTTTCGTAATCGTTATTGTGTGAGTAAAAAAAAATAAAACTCAGGAATAATCGTTACTGTGTAAGTTTTATTTTATAAAACTCAAAAATAAAACTCGAAACGCCGTAGCGGCCGTTGTATAAGGAATTATGATAAGATTAATACATCATCTTATAACGAAAACCGTGAAGTATCAATGTGTATCAATAAAATAGTGTCAATTTAAGGATAGACCGCAGTTTTAATGGATCATACGTCAATATTATTCATTTTTCATGGAATTTCTGAGCAAGGCCTTATATCAGAGCAAATTGTTTTTCATATCCTCATAAATTGCACTTCACTAACAAGAACTTGAAAGTCATATTTCAATACCAAGTGCATTCTTTTAGTCTTCTTCAAAATTCGCGGTCCATGGATGAAAATTTTTTTTTTTTTTACGTTTTTCGTGTTATGGACTGCTGTCTTGAACCATTGCGACCTGAAGATTTCGCGGTTTGTTTTTTATCAGCTTTTGCTATTAGTTAAGAGTTCGTGCTTAACATACAAAACTTTTTGGTGGTAGCTCTGAAGAAGTCGCGGTCCATGGATGAAAAACCGTTTTTAACGTTTTTTGGAGGTGTTGACCGGTGTACTATTTCGTTGCCGAAAAGTGTCCATTGAGGATAGTTTTTTTTGGCGGTTTTAAAATCAATATTGTAAAAAATGCAATATCGATTTTTCAGTACAACATTAATTTTAAAATCAATATTGTAAAAAATGCAATATCGATTTTTCAGTACAACATTAATTTTAAAATCAATATCGTAAAAAATGCAATATCGATTTTTCAGTACAATATTGATTTTAAAACCGCCAAAAAAAACTATCCTCAATGGACACTTTTCGGCAACGAAATAGTACACCGGTCAACACCTCCAAAAAACGTTAAAAACGGTTTTTCATCCATGGACCGCGACTTCTTCAGAGCTACCACCAAAAAGTTTTGTATGTTAAGCACGAACTCTTAACTAATAGCAAAAGCTGATAAAAAACAAACCGCGAAATCTTCAGGTCGCAATGGTTCAAGACAGCAGTCCATAACACGAAAAACGTAAAAAAAAAAAAATTTTCATCCATGGACCGCGGATTTTGAAGAAGACTAAAAGAATGCACTTGGTATTGAAATATGACTTTCAAGTTCTTGTTAGTCAAGTGCAATTTATGAGGATATGAAAAACAATTTGCTCTGATATAAGGCCTTGCTCAGAAATTCCATGAAAAATGAATAATTTTGACCTATGATCCATTAAAACTGCGGTCTATCCTTAAATTGACACTATTTTATTGATACACATTGATACTTCACGGTTTTCGTTATAAGATGATGTATTAATCTTATCATAATTCCTTATACAACGGCCGCTACGGCGTTTCGAGTTTTATTTTTGAGTTTTATAAAATAAAACTTACGCAATAACGATTATTTCTGAGTTTTACTTTTTTTTACTCACACAATAACGATTATTGCCTGAGTTTTAAAAATAAAAATCAGAAAATAATCATTATCGTTGAGTTTTACACAATAAAAATTAAAAATAAAAATCATGGCCGATTTGCATAGTTTAAGCGAATGTAAGTCCAATGGTGTAATTGGTTTTTTTGTACGACTCTTCTAACTTAGTGATTTTTTTGATCAAGGAAATCAGAATTAATCATTATTTTCGGTCCCTGGTACCCACTTACGAAGATATTTTAAATCAGCGATGGGCACGAGATCTAACGGTTTGAGCAGCAGGCAGGCCAGACCAAAAAAAAACAACAACAACCACCACCGTCGCGGACGCGCCTTAAAGAATGTGCGAGCAAAGCAAAAGCAAAAAGCCAATGTATTTTTTTGTTGTAAATCTCGGGACCGAGGCGATGAGCTCGCAGAGTCTGTAGCATTGTTTTTGTTTCTTCACGGATCGCTGAACGCCAGCCGCGAGCCGTCTGGCTGGCGCCTCCCGAAAAATATAACGGTTTGAGCAAGTGAGCAAATTGAGCCAGGGCGTGCCCATTTCTGTTTTAAATCAACTGATTTAATGTTGTAATTTTTTTCTAAACGTAATACCGCAAATACCCAAACTTAGAACCGTCTATGTTAACATATTTTTTTACGTTTAAGCCTGCACCTTTTGCAAAGTCTCATTTTGTTGCCCTGCGTTATTTAAATTAAAAAAAACGGGCCGTTCTTTTTCTTTCCAGCCTTTAAAGCTAAGAAAAATCGTTTAAGGGGGGACATCTGAGTAACTGAAAAAAAAAAATCGGATTTTCTGAAATTTTTTTTGGCCAAATGAAAAGGCCAATCGAAAATTTGTGAAGTAGGTTTTATAATATTAGATGTGAAGTACAAAATAAAATTTTTTTGGAACAAATCAAAAACAAAATGGCGGCTGTGCAGCATTTTCTCAAAACCACTTTTTTTAGCTGGGCGGAAACCTAACTCGAACAAATCTTTACCGATCGATCTGAAATTTTGACAGTATATTATGTCTATCGACACACGTAGGATTTTTTCGATATTTTGATTTTTTGCAAAATGGTGAGTGATTGAAAAAAAAATTACAGTTTTCACGAAAAAAACGTCACAAAATTGTTAATAAAAAAAAAAGTAAGCAATATATCGAAAAAATCCTACGTGTGTCGATACACATAGGTATTTTGAATATACTGTCAAAATTTCAGATCGATCGGTTAAGATTTGTTTGAGTTAGGTTTCCGCCCAGCTAAAAAAAAGTGGTTTCGAGAAAAACGCGTTTAAACACAAAAGGTTCCATGGGATATACCTGTAAGGCATCGCCGCAGAATGGAAAATTTCGACACTTAGACACTTTTGCCGGACTCTATCTTTTGGTATGTTATTTTTAAGACCATAAAGGATTATTTAAGCGAAAAAAAAAATGTCCGATTTTCAAAAAAAGTTACTCAGATGTCCCCCCTTAAATAAATTACAGCGTAAGATTTTTGAGTCGAATATTCAATTTTAACATTTGTCCTTTATTATCTTATAGTCCTGGACCGAAACCCCGCCAACTGGCTGGCAGGAAGAGGAGGATCGAAAGCTGCTCGCCCACGAGCTGTCCACCTCCATCCAGATAGAGACACCAGACGGCAGCACGATGCCCTCCTTGGCGGAACAGTTCCAGGAAAAACGCCACCAGCAGCTCTTGTCCTGGGTCTCGGATGCAGCGAATAGCACGGCCTGCAGTCATGACTTCCATGGACACGGGGAGTCATCACTCAGGAACATAAGGGAAGAGTATGACGACGATGAGGAGGAGGATTCACTCATTGAATTCCGCAGCGAGTCACAGTCGGCAGCTTTAAGAGCAGGAGAGGAGGATAATGACGACGACGACGATGAGGAGGAAGAAGAGGAGGACGACAAAAAAAGGCACCATCGCAGCTCTGTGTCTATCGACATCCACTCTGCCTCTTTTGACCTCAAAAACATTAACTACTCACAGCACCAGCTGGTCTCTAACTCCTTTCAAATCGAATCTGTGCGCACCAAGAGCAATGGTAGTGATGAGACGGAGGACGAAAACAAGGTTCGGAGGAAGCCCCTTACCTTGGCGCTAGCCCAGAACCATAATAACAACCACAACGGCAGCCATTTGACGCCCCCGAGTGCCACGATTCAAAACGGAGTGGTGGCCAAGCCCAGCAAAGTGTACCTCTACATCCAGATGCAACTGTGCCGTAAGGAGAGCCTGCGCGACTGGCTAAGAGACAATCGATCGGAGGCTAGGTCGGCCCACATTGCTGACATCTTCCACCAGATTGTTGATGCCGTGGACTATGTGCACCTGAAAGGTCTAATTCATAGGGATCTGAAGCCTAGCAACATTTTCTTTTCACAGGATGGCCAGATCAAGATAGGAGACTTCGGGCTGGTGACCGACATGGCGGATATTCCTAACTTGGTGGCAAAGTGTGGGGATCATAGTGGCCTGCCCTCCTGTGCCCGCCATACGCAGCAGGTGGGCACACACCTGTACATGTCGCCGGAGCAGCTTCTGGGCCAGCACTACGACTACAAGGTCGACATCTACTCGCTGGGCCTGATCTTCTTTGAGCTGCACGTGTACTTCTGCACCGAAATGGAGCGGATCAAGACTCTGCGTAGTCTTAGGGACGGCCAGTACCCCAAGGATTTCGTTGTCAATTACCCGGAGCAGTACGATCTGCTCCAGCAGATGCTGTCCGCCCATCCAGAGCAGCGTCCGCAAACCAAGCAGCTGAAGAGCCAGCTCCATGACATCCTGCATCTGCCCCATCACTTGTCGGATGGACGCAGCGAGCAGGCGGTGCTGGCGGAGCGGGCCAGGCGGCTGAGTCGCAGCCGCACCTTTAGCAGTTCCAGCGAGCCGCATCAGTGATAGGCCACACCAGATAGGCCATTGGCTTGGACAACTATTTTGTTAGCATTTCGCTTGTAAGTCATTTACCAAACAGGCCACACTCCTCACCTGGCTATGCCTCATTCGCTGACCTCGACCCGAAGTCGAAGAATCATTTAATTGGTACCATTAGGTTCGCTAAGTTTTGTATTACGTTCACCTTTTAAATTCTTGCGTGTCGCAAATTACCAACAACAAAATGTCCTTTTGTTTATAAGACTAAGCGTTACGAATTATACATTATACATTTACATAAAGATGTACTCCAAAAACAGTCGTTAGCCTAAGTTTTAATCCTAAGATGCTAAATTGTTTGTCTTAGTTTGTTTCTACCAATGTAGCCCAACCAATACGAGAGTTTGTTTTTAAAAGTAGGCGATAAGAAAAAATAAAAAAAAAGTATATTATAAATAAAAATCTTTTTAATTGTTACCAGAGAAAATGGCCTTGACGCCGGTTCATTCTTGGAATCTTAAAAAAAGGGCGCTGAAAACTAATTGTTTACCAAATCGCCAACATCATTGAGCTGTAAACAGCAACCAGATTTAGGTCAGTTTTTGTTCCTCCTCCAGTCTTCAATCCCTGTATCGGACGTAAGAAATTGTTGCACTGATTTAAAGACTACCAAAAACTAAAGTTCAATTGACAATTTATAAACTTTTATATATCACTTTATTTTGTTTTTTATTTACGTCTGTTGCGCATTTTCCAAAAACTGTCTCTACTTGACTAACGGTTTGTCTTCGAATGTTCACCTTAATATTCACGCCTGCAGTGCATTCTACACTAAGTACAATTTGTTTGCATCCGTTTTCGGCCGACATTTTATATTCAATTGCTTAACATCTAGTTTCGGTGCGTTTCTTTTGCTTTTATGTGGTTAGCTCCTGTCCAATTACCAATTTGTTTCTACTTTACATTTGCATTATGCCATTTGTTATAAAAAAAATAACAGATCATAACTGCCTTATGCACTTTTGAAATACTTATCTAAATGTCGCGACTTTCACTTAAAACTAATTACGTTTGAATGGTTTGAACAAACAACAAGCGGCTGAAGCATTTGATTCGTTATTACATATTTTAATTTTAAAGTATTAATTGTTATGTTTCTACGGCGATTCCCTTCTCTTGCAGGCAACGAGTTGGTTAAATGTAAATAATTCAACAATTGTCCTTGTTGCCTTTGTTTAATTTTTGTTTAATTTCTTTCACTGTTTTGCGTGTAGCATTTCTTTTATTTTCCAAAAATTAACAGCCATTTTGACGAATCCGTAAATGTTGAAAAATAAAGACAAAAACTTGAACCAAATACGTACAATTATCGTTACATTTATATTGTGTATACATAGGTGAGTTTTATATAAATATGTTGTTTTAGGGGCATTTCAGTTGCCTACTTTCCGAAGAGTTTGTTGCAAATATATAATGTGTTGTTTCATTTTAGAAAGTGACAAGTTGTGAACACATTTCTCAAGTTGGGATCAGTTCGGTGATGGGTGCCAATGTTGAAAAATTCCCGGTTTTTATCAGTTTAACAAGTAAGCAGTTTAAGCAATGCTAGTTGTAATAATCATTTTTATTATCATAACCTTTATCAAGCCGCCTAATATATATTTTATTTCTCTATAACATTAATTGTATATTATTTGTTGTATTATTATCGAATTTGCGTTGGTTAACTTTGAAATATTTTCAAAAAATTTCAAATTTGTTTGTTATCTTACCTTTTTCTAGAATCTTAACCAATCACTCAACTGGGAGTGGAACCAATTTTTGGCAGTGCGCCCAGTTATCTACATTGAATATCAGTTAGAGCTTACTTATATTGCTGTAAAAGTCGGTTTGCATAGCTTTTTGGCAAAGTTCCTTCTTTGAAATTTTTATGTACAAAGTCAGCCTTGATTGCTTTTTTTTGAGTAGTTTGAGTTGTTTTGTTGAGGTAAAGAAAGAGTTTGGTATGGTATGTATGTGTTTCGCGAATTAGCACTGAACATAATTAACTTAACGGTGTCCAGCAGATAGAGCAGTAGAGTCACATATTACCTAACTAGTTGATCGGCTAAATCAGTTTGTTATCACTTCAATACGATACACAAACAATCTCGGACATGCCATAATAACACAATAATCCTTTTTTTGTGCGTTTTACTCAAGTTGAAATCTTAGTCTAACTATGAAGTATTTCTCGGGTCTTAAGGCTTCTTGATCACGGCTCCCTCACGACAAAAAAATATAAAACTTTTGGTTTACATAAATGGAAAAAAATAAAACTATGGGGTTACTTATGTAAAATCTATTATTGATTTTATGATATTGCTATTTTTTTATTAATCGAGCGCCACGTAAAGATCCCTGAATTTAATTCATATAGAATTATTTTTAGGGATTTACAACTTCATTGATGTGCATCAGATAATTGTGGATGTAAACCTTTTGAGGATTTTGATGTAATGATTGTAACTATCTGGTTTCACCGCCTTCGGACGCTTTTCCGAATACTTAAGGCTATCTATTAAATTGCTCTTACTCGTATGTTGTCCTTAAATGAAGAACTTCTGGTAACTTGACATTAACTGACGAGTGTCTTAAGAACTAATTCTTGAAATGATCACAACGTTAAAGTATGTTTAAATATATACGTGTATAGCTTAGGTTAACTACTTGAGTATCATACTTATTCGACTTCCGTTTGTTTCGATAACAAGGTTATTCGTTCGTACATAAAATGTATTGTAAATTATGGTGGGATTAATTGCCTATTTACGTTCCACGACACAAATGATTACAACAACAATAATGAAAACAATAAAGAAATTTAACTCCTTGGCCGGCCATTGTTGCTGCACTGGTACATCCCTACATATTCATGGCAACTGCACTTTCAGCCAGCTTTCAAGCATTGAATTGCAATTGCAAATGCGAACGCACAAAAGTTGTCAGCATCTTTTGGATCTTATGGCCAAACGTATCCTCCGTTCGGCAGTCGCATTGTCATTTAAATGAGCGCAGCAAAAAGCACCCATAAAAGCAGTCAGAAAAATGTTGTAATAACAGCAAACAAAAGCCGCGGGGAATGCGGAGTGTGGCCACTAAAAGTATATGTTAAAATATGCATCTGCAAGCGTTGGCAGGGGGCTTCAAGTCGTCGTTGCGTATCCCTTGTTGAAGATTGCGTATACGCCACCTTGCCCCAGCTGCAGCTGTTGCTGGTAACAAATTCCCTCGGATATAATGCGCTAGATCAGAACGTTTGCTTAAAAAACTTATGCAACATTTGCTAAAGTATTGTACAGCGTCCTTTATTCCTAGTTGATTGTGAGTACTCAGTGCCGACCCGGCCACCGACTCCGGCTACGCCTCCGATGCCGCCAGCTCCGCCTCCTCCTCCTCCTGTGCTAGTGCAGCCCATTAGCTCACGGAATACGTCGCCGATTTTGTAGTTGAATCTGCCGGCAACCCCAAAAAGAAACCCCCGGTTAGTCCCAAGGCACACATATCGCATGACAGATGGTCTTATTGATTACTCACTGCGCCGAGCACTCGACGTAACCGCAGCGCCAATGTTTGCGCACCAGCGTGGATATATCCTTGAGCTCCTGCGAGGCCACGACCAGGATGTGTGGATGCGCGATAAAAGAAAGGATTTAATATTGAGTGGAAACCTGCCAAAAATTAATAACTGCGGACTGTGAAAAGCAGAAGCCTATGGGTATTGGGTTAACCAGGGCTTTTGTTTTTGTTCCTTTGCATGGGGATTTATTTTCCGCTTTGATATTTTATAACCACATTTTGAAAAATCATACTTTAAACAAAAGTATAAAATAGGATTATTTTTATTTGTTTTAAATCAAGTTTGAGGCGTTATTGTCAGACCAATAATTTAAAAGGTTTGTTGTTTTTTATTAAAAAAAATTCCTAATAAGAGTAATTGTTTAAGGGGTTACGCCACCCTACAATTTTTGAAAAATCTATTTTTTTTTTTAATTCTTAGTTTAATTGCCTATATATTATTTATTTATTTATTTATTACTTATTAGGAAAGTTATGTTCACTAGCAGTCGTCTTTTGCGTTTTTCTCAAAACCACATTTTTCGAGACGGTGGGCATGATAACACAAAAACTGTTCAATCGATTGACTTGAAAATTAAATCACATCTTTTTATATAGATTCTCCACAGAGTGACGTAGGATTTTTTCGATTGAATAATTAAAACATTTTTTTTTATGCAAATTTTTATACGATAATTTTTGCCAAAAAATTGAATCAATTTTTGAAGTGCTCTCATTTGCCTAAAATTTTTTTTTTCCCAAAACGGCTACGTCACTCTGCTAAAAATTGATCACTTTTTAAAAAAAATGTTGTTCACTTGTTTCTGATAACAAGTGGCAGCTGAATCATGCCCACCATCAAGGAGTGCTCTGGAAAAACTGGTGAACGCCACTGCTCATATCCCCGCCTTTTTTTATTTTAAAATAATAAATTTTGAATATTTTTATAGTTCATTATCAGGCCTGTTCCAGTTTTCACTCGGAAGTGGATTTGATAACATTTGCGGATTTCCCTTTAACATTGTCGAATTTCCCTTATTCAATTGGGGATTTGCCTTTGAATTTCCCTTTTATTCCCAAACAAAATCAGCTGACTGGCAACTGGCCACCAACGACAAGAGCGTTTGATTTGTTTGAGTTTGCTGCCTTGGGGATGATTAAATTTTGGCCTGCTGGTGTCCATCAGCCATGGGCATAAATGGCTTACTAATTTAACGCATAAAATAGAAGAAACAAGCATTGGCGGCCACAAATACAAATTTTTAAATATTTGTTTATTCGATCAGCTGTTCTGGTGGCAGTCTTGTGAAACCAGAGTTGCCGAAGCCGATAAAAAAGGTCCCAGCCACACGTGTTTACACAATTATTTCATTAAATTAAGCGGTAATAAGCACAAAAACTATTTTAAATTTAACTTAGATAAAATACCTTTCTATCCATAGTAACACGAGCACAAACTTAAAATAAATAACAACAAAATACTTATTTTATTTCGTACCATGACAACCCTTAAATTTTCTCTCCAAATTCGTTCGGAAACTGGAACAGGGGCGGCGGATTTGTCAAAATGCTGAAGGTTAGAATCGACCCTATTTTGAGGTGCAGCCGCAAAATAATTTTTAAAAGGTTAAATATGTTGTTATCAACAAATTTAAATATGCAATATTGTTCCTAAAGCATCAAAGAATAGGGAAAAAATATCATTTGCACGTTAACTTATCGCAAAGTATTTTTAAACAATTAATTTCTGTGCTTGCGGATCTGAATCCGTCAGCCAAACGGCTAGCGGAAAGTTTTCGTGAGGTTTCGCTCGGAAGTTAACAGAGAGTTAACGGAGGGAAATTCATTTCCGTGAGGATTTTTCGGAAGTGAATATTAAAACAGGTCTGGGAAATTCGAATCCGTGTGAATCTTTCGGAAGTGAAAACTGGAACAGGCCTGTATATGTATTTACTAGAAATGAAAGTGAAAAAGTCTTATCTACAATAGTAAGGTCAAAAAAAATTAAATAACTGTTCCATTTTCACGCGTTCAGGGTGGCGTAACCCCTTAAGACTGAGTGATGAGTGTTTCAAGACGGTGACTTTTATTGATTATATCCAAAAAAAAAGTATACCTACATAGAGATATACATATATCCAAGAATTTTAAAACTTGGCCAAAAAACTACTGTCTCAACATAAATTTATTAAATCATAGAAACCTAACTAATTAAAGCAATTGACAAAAAATTTAATTTCTTTGTATGTGAAAACTGATTATTATTAGCAAAAAGGATTTATTTTTCCTTTGTTAGTTTGTTCTATAAGAATAACAATATATAACATGGTATGAACAAAACTATCAAATCGTGGCTTAAAGTATAGAAAATCACGTTTAAACTATATTCAAAATTTGAATTTTTGAACCATATGTGTATATTTGCTTGCGCAATGCATTTTTTTAAACAAGGTCAATAAATTTTAATCAAAAAAAAATACCAATTTTAAACTAACCTGCGAGTTGGCCTGCGCCTCAGTCACATTGTCAAATTTATTGCCGACCACAATTATGCTAAAATCACGATGACTGAAACTGTCCAAGATTTGATCTCTCATCGAGCGGCAGTACTGAAATTGAATCGGGAGTATTAGGCGCGCGACTGGAGCGGGATTATCCTGGAAACTGGACGGATCTTACCTGAAAGGATTCCAGGTTGCCCATGTCGTAGACCAAGACATAGGCGTGCACCGTTCGCAGCCCCAGCGGATGTCCGTTGTTCCATTCGGCGAAGTTGTCAGCCGGAAATCGCTTCTGGCGAGAGTTCCATGTCAATTGGTGGAGTGTTTGTTTTTCATCAGCATATTTCCGCAAACAAACGTGCAAACAAACAAACACGCACATGTGTCCACACGGTCGGTTGGGTTGTGTTTTCGGTTCGCATTATTTTGGCACGCGTATGAAAGGCAAATATGGAAACGGAAAAGAGTTTAAGGCTTTTAATAGCGGCACAGAACAGGCAGAATTATGAAATAAATATGAAAATGCTCTTGTTTTTTATTTGCTTTGCAAATCTGTCGAGTACACGTATTGGTGGGCATTAGTGGTTCGATTGGTTAAGATTAATTTCAGCGAATTCGGAAACTAAAGGCTTGTTGTTTTAAATAAATATACGGATACACAATTTTTAAAGAGTTTTTTTTTTAATAATATACACTTAAGTGGTTGTACGCAGTTAGACTTTTCAAAAAATCGATTTTTTTTTTACATTTCTGGAATGTATTTATGTATAGTCAAGTGTATTCTCTTAAAATTCGAACTTAATCCGATTAATATTTTAGGAGATAAACCTCAATTTGTAAGGCCATGCCAGAGTGTTAATCATTACTTTTTTAAACTTTGAACGCGTGTTTCTCAAAAAGGTGTTTTCAAAGTCGGTGATCTCGATTTCTCAAAAACAGATCAACCGATCTGTCTCAAATTTTCACATAATCTTCTTAGATATAATCCCCAGGTATTGAACGGAGGAATTTGATTTTAGAAAATTATTAATATTTATTTTAAACAATTAACAATAAACAAAACGAAAAACTTTTTTCAAAGAGACGCCATTTTGTTAAAAATTAAAATTCAATATCCTTTAAAAGAATCTACCATATTTTTTAATTTCGGATAATTCAAACCGCCGAATTGGAGATCATCGTAAAGCGTTTTTTTGGAGGTCGTTTGGTAGATCATCTACAGCAGTGGTGTGGACAAATATTTTTACTTGATCGACGTGTTGTCTTAAAAGTACACTCTGTCTAAATAATTAATAAATATTATTGTTACAAATGAACTGGCTCCGTAGAAGATTTATAAAAAGACGTGTCTTTTGAACCTCGAAACTGCGTATAGCCCCTTAATAGTAATTTAAAAATGAAAATTAACTGAGATAACTGAAATCCTTGTAGAAGAAATTAAATTTATTCAAAAATTGTCCTTGAATTTTGAATTTCGAAGTTCGTTTTATAGCGAGAACATTAAACAAAGTTCCGTCATTATTCCAATCACTTTCCAGTTTCAAAAAAAATTGTCTAGAGCAAGTTCAACTGTAGCTGAAATAAAATGTTCCTTCGCTCTATTTTATTTACTTAGGACTTAGTTGACCACTCTTGCGGCTTCAGCAATCTTGTCTGCCCACAGCAGTCACATTATTTGGCTGACTTCACTGCCGCATCGGTAAAAGGATTAATTTATTCACCCTCCCTCTTGCACACTGAATTCCCCACATTCATTAAATGTTTCTTAGTAATCGTCGCCGCAGTAGATACTTAAAGGACAAAGCTACTCTAACAATGGCCGTCAACCGTAGCAGTTACATTTCAGCATTATGGACAGCAGTGGATGCATTTACTGCGGCTGCGGTGAGCGTTTTCACTTAATAATTGTTGCTCAATTAGTGCAGTAAATTGTGTTTCCAAGCCAATCACGAAGGATACACAGAGAAAACACTTGTGTACTAAATACCAAAAAAATTCTTTGACAGGCTATCTTCACTGCGTTTCAAAGGTCTGACCTAAAAATATTATACCCACTGCAAACCCGCAAACGCATATAAAGCTTTTATCCACAGTGGACTTATTGTTTTTTATTTCAAAACTTTTGTATTACAGCGAGGACATAAATTATTTCCGCCTACAGCTGGGTAACTGCAGTTTGAGGCTTCAAAAGCCAAATCAGTAGGCAATGTTCCACCGCAGGCAGGAGAAGAGACCACGGCTTTCCCTTACTCGATGCTAATGACCAGAAAGAGAGATGGAAAGTGAGCTGAGGCGGGTGCGGGGTCAGTGTGCCAACAGCAAGGCAGTAAGTAAACGTTATAATTAAATTTACGTCGAAGCATCTTAGGCGCAAACAAAAGTCAAAGGCCGGCTAGGCAAGAAGAAGAGTCGAGACATTTTGAAGGAACAAATAACGAAAATCTAGTGCTGTCAGGAAAGATATTTTTTCGAAAATTATGTACACATACAAATGGTAATATTTTGTTCTATTAAAAGCTACTTTTTTTGTTTAATAATTGTCCAACTGTATGAAACCAATTAAAACAAGAAAGTTGGCGAAATTCAATTGCGCTGACTATGAAATATAGGCTTCTTACTGCCCTGGTGTATTATATGTTGCCTACTTATCAGCGCGTCTTAATACTCACTTATTAACAACGCTGTCCAAAATCTACCAGAAGCGGTTACTTTCCTTAAATATTTTGATTTGGATATTGCCAATTTCACAAGGCCCGAAAATCTTCAAGACCTTCATAGCTTCTTTAAACAAATACAAACCGATAATTCTTCAGCTAACAATATCTAATGTACGATTTCTTCTATTAGTTCCAAGAGTATTAAGATTGAGGAGGATACCTAAGTAAATAACCGAACACAAATTTTCGAAAGTCTTGATTGTTAGTAGCTTTGACACTTGCAACAACACCGTTAATTGGACAGTTAAATGTCAGCTAAAGGATAGAGTCAACTACGACTCATATATAAGGTATTTCCTTTGTATAAAACATCTTAATAAAGTGTACCTACTAACGACTTGTGTGGGGCAACTTATCAGGTCGGGGATATGTACTTTCTTCGCTGCGTCACAAGAATCTGACCAAAATTATTATACCCTGAAATGGTATAAGGAATCTACGCAATATGTGGAGTCGATCTCAAATCCTAAAAATTTGTTGAAATTTAAAGTTTAAGTTAGCTACTTTTTCGTTAGCTGGCATCACTAATGTCACCCTCATGGTGGACACCCCTTGAACTCCTGACACCGTGCACGGATGGACAGCTTAAGGGTCCGTATTCCTTGGCGCCTCTGCGTCTGTCCTTTCGGTTCTTTAGTTCTCCAGCTCTCCAGTCGCTCGATTCATCCCCTCGCGACTTTTTGCCACTGCCCCTGCCTGTTTGTGTTTGGATATTGTGTCATTCTGGCTGGCAGACAGTCGACGCCACTCCCGCCGGGCACTAACTTAGCTAGATTTACGTTTTTGATTAAATTTCATTTAATTTGCGCTTTCCTCGTCTCTCTGTTGTGATTATTGTTGTTTTGTTAATTAACGGGCTGCGAGTTGGCTTGAAATGCGAGCAGCTCCTTAGCCAAGATTCTCGATGTCCTCTGCCCCCGGTTGTAATTGTTGTAATTGCTGCATTGTTGCCGGCTTGGATTTGAGCCAAGATGAATGGGACACATGAGGGATTTCCTTGGATAGAGGGAATCGAGCTAATGAAATAGATTCTTGAAATCAGCCTGGCGACATGCCAATTTTGTTTTAATTATTTAACCTAGGTAAGCAGGTTTTATTCACTCTTTTTTCAGACTATGGTTTCGATATGCATGAATTTATAACATACGACGTTCTTATAGAACAAGTGGTGGAATGTTTGCAAGATATAAACTCTGACTCACCCCAAACTAAATACCAAATATTTCAAAGCTTAAGGGGCGACATCTGAGTAACTGGCAAAAAAAAGCGGATTTTCTGAAATTTTTGTTGGCCAAATGAAAAAGCCAATCGAAAATTTGTAAAGTAGGTTTTATAATATAAGATGTGAAGTACAAAATAAAATTTTTTTGGAACAAATCAAAAACAAAATGGTGGCTGTGCAGCATTTCTTCGTAGGCCCTTTTTCGTAAAAGGGGGTCCATGGCCGAGAAGGAAACGTCCTTAATTTTTGACCTAGAACAAAAAATCAAGTTTGGCTAGTTTCAATACATCAACAGCTATCGACCCACGTAGGATTTTTTCGATATATTGATTTTTGCAAAACGGTGAGTGATTGAAAAAAAAACTACAATTTTCACGAAAAAAAGTCACAAAATTGTTTATAAAAAAAAAAAAAAACATTAAAAAAATATATAAAAAATCCTACGTGAGTCGATAGACAAAGGTATTTTAAATATACTGTCAAAATTTCAGATCGATTGGTTAAGATTTGTGCGAGTTTTGTACTCGGCCAACTCAAAAAAATTGGTTTCGAGAAAAACGCTTTTAAACACAAAAGGTTCCATGGGATATACCTGTGAGGCATCGCCGCAGAATGGAAAATTTCGACACTTAGACACTTTTGCCGGACTCTATCTTTTGGTATGTTATTTTTAAGACCATAAAGAATTATTTAGGCAAAAAAAAAATGTTCGATTTTTAAAAAAGTTACTCAGATGTCCCCCTTAAGAAATTATATTAAAAAAAGTTGTGGAAATCGAGAGCACTTATTTTGTAAAAGATTATTTTCTTAAAAATATAATTTATAATATTTACATAAAAATGTTGAATGAATAAATCCTGAGAGGGTGTTCAACAAACCAAACCCACAATTGCGCTGCCAATGCCAAAAACAACGGAGTTCAAACTCATGTATCACTTTTAAAATAAACAAATCTTTGTTGTTTCAGGTTAAAGGTTTTTACATTTGATGGGATAAATTTAGAGAATTTAAAAACACACCAATCGGCATACCGTTGTTTGCACTTAGTTTGAAAGAGCACTTTATTTCCATTTAGTAATAATAAAAAACAGTTCTTATTTGGGTTCTTTTCTGATTTTTTTAATGGAATGTTTTCAGAAAAATTGTGTATAAAAAGGAGGAAAAAGCGTCTAAAATATTAATTTTGTCCTATTTTTAAGAAGTATAAGAAAGGTAATTTTAGAAATTTTTGTTTGCAGTAAGTATATATTTAGCTAATAGAAAAATTAAGCATCAAAACAAAAAGGTTTAAAAAAAAGTATACTTTTAGAGAAATTCAATGAGTACTCAGTGGGTTAAGAAAATTTTCGTATTATTCAAAATGAATCGAACCGCTCTTTCCATTAATTTTAAGATGTATGTGAAGAAAGTTCCAATAATAAGTAGCTTTAACTTGAAGTGTTGTCCAAACACTTATGCCGACTAGTGTAAGTGTGAACACAAAAGAGATACCTAAGGGAAGAATTTGGCTGAATTAGTCCGGGTCATTGAGTCCTGTCCCTGGAATTGTCATTTCAAGTAGCTTTAAGCAGCGGCGGTCACTTTGAGTTAACAATGGCCAACTAAATGGCCTCCAGCTCGCAGACACACACACACACAGAACATCTGATTCCGCTGTTCCCCCTAGCCGTGTATATGAGCGAAAATCTGTTGGAAAATAAATGCTGTTTGTACAAGTGGAAACCATTAAGGTGGACTTTGAGTTATGACTGCCAGGCACTGCACTTGACGATGAAAAATTTACCACAATAAACAGGGACAGCCTTACAACCTGTGAGTCCCATTCACATCTCCCAAAAGCCCTGAAAAAACCCCGTTGGTCCTCTTTTAGACAACAGTCAGCCATTTGGTCAGCACAATGGCTGAACAACAAAGAGTATAATAAAAGAGGGGGAAAAAGCTGTACTCGAAAACAAATTCACGCCAAAATGGACATGAATAAGTTGAAAAGCATTGAGAGGTAGCACTGTCGAAAAGGGGGCGGTACGGGTCGCTCAGCACGTAGTTAATATGACAATGGATGTGGTTGGCCGACTGCCCGACTGCCAACCGCTTTTTGTTGCTTGTCAACTCTTTTGCCTCGCTGGCCATTTAAATTTCTCCTGCCGTATCTGAAAGTATCTGAATGGGTGGGTATTTTTGTATGTGTCACAGGCCATGATATCAATGGCGTAGCCACAGAAATGTCCTTCAGCCGTATCCTTTGGCGACTTTGTCAGCTCAGCTCAACACACGCTTGGCACAGTTCTTAAATTGCAAGTTCCCGATTTCCCAGATCTAAGGGTCCGCCTTTTTTAAGCCTTGAACTCTTTGTTTGCTGTACGTTTTTACCAATGTAGGAAGGTAGGGACCACACAATTAACCTTAGTTTTAAAAAAAATCCTACTAAACCGATTACTACCTACATAGTCCGGACAAAAACTAAATATAGTATAATGAAACATATAGCTTAAGACAAATTTAAAAGGCCTCAACTTTTGCCATAAGAAATTAAATCTCTTTCGCAAAAAATATCATGTTCGAAGTCAATATACAGTTTTCACCAATTGTTCTCGGAGATCTTAAGAAAACAAGTATAATTTTCTTGTGTTTTCCAATGGCACGATGTTCTTTATTAACCCAAACAAAACATCCGTTTTAACTTGGTAACTTAAGCGTTGTATATCTGACAAGGCCAAGAGGGAGAGCCAAAGAGACCCTGGCCTCGTTGGGAGTGTGTTCCACAAATATTTTATGATTGGTTAACTTGGCTGACCTAAAGACAGAAAGCGATGGTATGGAAGGATATCTGAATAGTGAGATGTAAGGCAGTGCAAGCCGCAGCTGTGGAATCTCTTTCAGCATTTTTGGTGGCAGTTTGTGATTTGCGGTATGTCCAAACTGCTCTCTAACTGCCAAAGGCCAATGCAAAGTGCTTAGACCAACCGAAAGACAGCTCTAAGTGCGAATAGAAAAACTGAGTGTTTTTTTCTTGAGCTTTTTACAAGATTCTAAACAATTTTCGGCCAAAAGTATAGCCGAAATAGGGGACAATTTTATTGCCAGATATTATTTGGTAACATGGAAGCTCTGTCACAACTTGACAATACTTAGACATCCGCGTGAAGGATCGCCAAAGTATTTAAAAATTGATAAGATCCCCATTTACGAGGCATGTCGATTGAACTGCTAACGTTGGCAGCCTTGCTTGGCAGCCAGAATTTTAAAACTGTATTGAGGATGAAAATTATGTTGTTGTTTTAACAACTTTTTGGCAACTTTTTTTCTTACAGTTGCGGTCAAAATAATAGCACTATTTAGACCTTTTAAAAATGCAAGAAAAGCTAATTTAAAAGCAACTTAAAAAATTTTAATTTTTATTTTCTTACAGATAATACTATAAACTAAGTGGGACTTATATTCAATACGCCCTTTTACATTAGTTTTATATTGTTAAAAAATGTTAAAGTAACTCGTTAAAAAAAAAGTTTATACTTTTTTAGTTTTAAAATTGGCTCAGTAAAAACAAATATTTTCAATCCTATGTAAAGTACAGATCACCGAACCTTTATAGTAATTTTCACAAAACTCTATAAATTTTATTTGATATTTATTTTAAGAGGTGAAATTCGGCAACTAGTTTACATTTTTATTGTCTTTGATAAACTGAATACAAATTAAATTCTTTTGTTTTGTGATTGTGTTTATTAATAAGTAAGCTTTATCAAATAATTAAAAATAAAATCCTGTTTTGCTTTAAAAGTATGTTTAAACATAATTTTATGTTCCCTCAGTGCTATTATTATGACCGCAGCTGTATGTAAAATAAGCTTCTTTCTAGCTCTTCCTATCCCTTATTCTAAGTTAATTTATTGTTAAAATTAAATTAATTTCATTATTTCGATTAATCATTTAACTACCAAAGTTTATTGTTTGTAAACACTTTCTTCCAATAATAAAATTAAATTGACTTCACAGATTTTGAAATATGTCTGCAGCCGATTCGTTAAGCATTTTTTCCGTTCGCAAAGTTTTATGCAAAAATACCAAATAACGAAAAAATTTAACCCACAACAAAAGTTTTCCCGTGGCAACATCAGGAGTAGCGGCTTTTGGTGTTGTGGTTATTCGTTTTCTACGTTTTTGCAGACTGTTGCTCAAGCCGCTTTTGGTGCGAAGGTTATTAAAAACAGGCAATAAACGCTACATCGGCCAGCCGAATTCCTTATACCCTTGCTGTTGATTAACTCTTTTACTACGTTACAAACATCTGATCAAAATTGTAATGACATAAGCAAGGGAACAGGGTGTGAAAAAATAGGGTGGAAACTGTTCAGCCCATAATGAAAATGCAGGAGGTGCCAGTTTGAGTCTAGACAGTGGGCTCTGTAACAAGAAAAACAGCAAGAGGACTTAAAGTGTCTGCAGGCTAATATTTATGAAGGACGAAGACAGGTGGCAGATTGCAACTGGTTAGGTTGTGGATCTGTGAGGCAATTTAAATTATTTAGCAATTTATTATGGCCGGTGGGCACAAAGATGGGGAATTTCCTAATACATCACCACTATTAAATTCACTGGAAAATTGCATAAAAATAGTTTGCACATATTTTCACGAAATTTCCACTCCAGCCGCGCTTTGACAGTGGGAAAACTTTTAACTACATTATGCAAAAGTTAGAAACAGTGGTAAGGGCTGTGGCTGGGATGGATTTATGGCGTATTATGGAGTGGCAGAAAGGGGGTGCTCACCTGAGGTGGAACGTCCAGTACCATCAGCTCACGTATGCAGGTGTCGCAGACCAGACAGTTTTTATAAATCTTTCGATGTGTTGTCGTCTGATGAGTTCTGGGAAAGTCATGGTAGAAAAATTGCTGGAAAAAAAACAGTCAGTTACATGTATGGAAAAATTGAATAATATTTTGATTGTAAAATATTGCGAACACGACACGCGGATGGCCAATGAAAAGCGAAATGATTTTTCCATCGGCAAGTCATTTGACTTCATAAAAACCGTTTCCAAAAACGGACCAAGAATAAATTTGGTCGGTTTGTTTTTCTCGGTGCCTGCTTCTTGGTTTTCTGTTTTCTGTGTTCAGCAAACATTTTAAATATGCGCTCGGAGCTTTTGCAAAACGTCCTTTGACCGACTAAATCTTACAAAAGCAGCAACACACATTTTATAGACATGTTTAGCTTATTAAAATTGTAAGCTCTTAAAATATGCTGTGGATTTAAACGTTCTCTCCAGTCGTGTAATCATAAAAAGTACTTTGACTGGAAATACACAGCACACGAGTCGCTTGGTAATGGTTATATGAGCTATATGTGCAGCGGAGCGTAGAATTGGGCTTAGAAAAATGTAATTAAATATGACTTTTGTTTAAGCGATCTAATTTTAAAAGTCCTATTAAAAATTGAATGAAATTTTAAGTCTTAGCTCTAAAAGAACTTTAGAGTAAACTCGTGATCAACTGGTCAAAAATGTTTATTCTTTTTGTATTTTAATAATAGTTTCAATTCCCCAACCCATGAAAATAGTAATTCTTCTTACATTCATTTTTTACGTAAAAGTAACTATAGTCGTTTTTAACCATAAACATAGTTATGTTTATTGTTAAAAACCAACTCATTTAAATTGTAAATAACAACTAATTGATTAGTTGATTATTTTACTATTGGGAACTTATTTACTGGGCAAAGCTTTACTTGCCTAATGCCACAAACCATCCACCATCGAAATCTTGGATGGTTCGTAAGGTTTTGCTGTGCCAAAAATTTCCCAGTTAGTCCACCATTCAAAGTTAACGCTCCTAATCGCATGTTCCTAACTAGTTTTTGTAGCTAGTTTTCCCTGAGTACCCTAAAGATTTGACATTCGTTGTGAAAAAATAATATTCACTTCGGAAACGTAATAAAAATTTGAAAATGCCGCCCAAATTCGCCTGCTGTCTTATCAGCTTACAGTGGCTCACTCCTTCTTTTTATCGCAGCTTATTTCGTACGTTTTTGTTTTATATTTTTAGTTTACAGTGTTATTTTTTAAAATAAAAAAAAGCTAATGGCCAAACTACATCTTAGGACACTTCCGAAAAAAATTGCATTTACATTTTTATTATATCTCTTCTGGTTTATCGGCTATACGGCAATCAGCTGTACAGGTGAACAAAATAAGCTGTAAAACACTGAGTTAAAGATCTTTTAAAAATCCAAATAACTGCCCTGGGACGTTCTCTGTGGGATTACAGTATAATATACACAACAGTCTCGGAATGTTGTGTTTAGAATTACAAACGAATACCTTGTTAGGAACTATAAGGTAACCAGGAACTAGTTAGGTAACCATTTAAAGGAGTATTAGACGCAATAACCAAATATATCTTTTACATTTTAAAAAACTGTCAACTTGACCAAGCTATTTTTTTTGTCTGAAAAGGTTTTTTTTTACTTTGAAATAAATTTTAAGATCCCTTATGCCGCGCTTCACTAGCTTTTTTAAGCTTCAATAACGAGCCATAACTCTAATCCAAAGCCCATAATGCACACGCGGGACTTTTTGGATTTCACTCTGCAACGTGGTCGAAATGACACCATTAACCCGCAGCCTTCTGAGCCTTGTTGCCTTCACTCTCTTTTTGGGTCTTTACTCTTGGGTTCGGGACCAAGAAGACGGAGTTCGCCAATCGCAGTCAATGGAGAGCATCTTAAAAATAAAGCCAAGGCCGGCGGATACATAAAATACAGTATGAAAAAAAAAGAAAAATGATAATGAAAGAGGGGAAATGGGGATTGTTTGAGGAAGAATGAATTTGATTGTGGCCGGTTGTGTGTAAGGCTGTGTTTGCGGGTCTCGCCATGGGTATCAATGCATGAGCTGAATGAGTGACAGGCTCAAAGGATATTTAACGCCTGATTGCGTTTTAAAGTGATTCCTTGTCGGGCCGGGAGCCTTCGCCTAGATTGCCAATTCACGATTTATCTTGATTGTGTGCGCACAGAGAAAAAATCTTGACAAAGTCTGAGTCACCCCAATGTTTATATTTCGTGTTGAAGTCGCACTCGCATAATGTATTATATCAGGACATTTTTGGCAGGTTAGTTCATATCCTAGTTATTGATCCTTTGCTTCAAACCTTTTATTTTTGGTTTTACACCAGTTTCTTACTGCAAATATAATCGAATCCTTCGCAATTTGAAGCGAAGTTAACGTAATTATTGTAATTGACTTTGTTCTGTAGGCTGTAAGTAACTATTTTAAGTGTTATGTGATATTAAAGATCTAGTCTGTTATATGTACTAAGGTAGCTGCACATGATTTGACAAATAGCATGCATGAACATACAATAGTCGTTCTTAAGAGTAAAGACTCATTTAATCAAACTTTTTTAGAAGTCAACAATTTTATTTCAACAATGTTACCAACTAAACTTAAACCAAACTGTGATCACAGCCTGTGTTATCTTGTTAGATAGACAGAACTTACTTTTCTGCTGTGAAAGAGCATTATTTTTAAAAGATGTATCATCACGCAAGTTCAAGAAAGTTTTTCTCAGTGTTCAGATTGGCTAATAATAAAGTCAAGTGAAAATCATTTGGGGCATCTTTCGCGATACCGCACAAGTCTAATATAAATGCAAATTCTTTACTGCCAATCAGCACACCCATTGTCAATGCAATGAAATCAGATGCAATTTATGCACACAAGCATTCAATTACGGGGTACCAAAAAGGAACCAAAGAGGCCAACCACCGGATGCGGAAGTGGCCGAGTTAGAAGGCGAGCGAAGAGCCAGCGAAAATGTAACCGCTGCTTGCTTGGCCTGAAAAAAGGAAATGACTTTAGAGCAAACTATTTTAAACTATATGCTACACACACAGTCCTGGGAAAATGGGGCGGGGGCTAAGGGGTCAGGGGTCATGCAGCGCATGGCATGACATCGATTCACATCGCATCGCTTTTATGTCCCAGCGCCGCATATCGTTGAGTTTTATTTTTATTGAACTGGTAATTGAATAAGAAATGACATTGATGGTCTTTCCATCTCGGTCTGCTCCGTGGTCTCCAGATCCAGCTCCCAGTTCGCAGCTCTTGGTTTCCAGCTCCCAGCTCGTGGCCGGCTTTGCGTCTCTTTATGCTTCTTGCTGCCCCATAAAGTGCGGTACATTATCTGTCACATAAATAAGAATGCCGGGCTTTCGAGGCGCTTTTCCAAATTTAACCAAATAGATATTCATGGCGTACACTTTATTGATATGATGCACTGCGTTTTATTTCCCGCTTTTATCTGCTGGATTTAGAGCACTTTATTCAAAAATGTACGCTAGCAATTTAAGCCAACGCAAATAAAGCTTAAAAACGTGGAGTATAAAATATTCGGTTGAAGAAATTCGCTGTAAAAAATTTTCAGTTGACATGCTGTAGCTTTCTTTGTAATTTAAATACCTAACTTTAAATAAAGGGATTTTAAAATAAGAAATACAACTATAGTCGGGTTCCCCTCCTCATTAGACTCTCAGACTACCCCGATTATCATTATCAAGGGCAATTGTATAAATAATTTCTTGAAACTGGCCATGGCACTATGGGTAAAAATTTTATTTGAAATATCTACACAGATATTCAGTATCCACAAATTCAAAAAATGTGACCAATTTAACGAAAGTTTAAATGTTCATGAGGGTGCTCTAAAAAAGCGCCTAACTGTAGTCAAGACTTTTTTTTTAAGAGTGCAAAGGGTAACGGCTTTTTATAGTCGGGGAACCCGGCTATAGCGTTCTTTCTTTTTTATTATATTTTTAATTAACTATGATAATATGTACAAAAACGTAAAAGTTAAAAGTAAGGAAATACTCACTTCCCTCTTTAAAAAAACAAAACAAGAAAAAACGCAAGAGTCCGTAGCCCTCTTAAAAAAAGTGTAGCCTTTCAAGAGCTATAAATTTTTAACGCACGTGCATACAAAACTTCCTGAAAATGGCCTGATTTTCAAAATTTCTAAGTTATCTGTGTAGATATTTTCAATACAAACAACATTTATTTAGGCCACTTTCTTCTAGCATTAAAAATGTGGTCACCACAGAGTTTCGCGGTTTGTAGGCTTTAAAAGGGGCGTGGTCGGGACTTGAAACAAACTTGGCTACGTGGGTTTTATAGAAATCTGTGTGCTTGTGTGCTCTTATTGGCTCTAGCTCTTACGGTTCCCGAAATCTCAGCGTTTGTACGGACGGAAGGGCGACAGACATTTTCAACGTTCACAGTATTTGCTTACTCTTTGAGTATCGCAAATAAAAATGGTTGCCTCTTACTCTGCCAAACGACTTGGAAGATGGGCTTTTTCCTGTCATAACAATTATAACATTTGATTTTGCATGCTTTTGTTTATGGGCCTATTACATTTACGCGTCAATAATAATTTTGAAAATAATCAAGCTTAACCACTTCGCACCAGCACCCCTTAACAGCGGTTTCTCTCTGCCAGCTTGACCGCAAACTGCCATTAAACAGGACGTAATTGATTTTGCAGTGCTTAAAATGCCATAAAAATGCACCAATCTCGCATTACGTACAATAAAAGGCGCGCAACGGGAAACGAGAAAAGAACGGTGGTGGGGGGTAAAGAACGGAGGTTAGACAACTGAGGGTGAGGGTGCGTAGGAAAGCGCTCCTAAAAGCTAATGCACACACACACACGTCCTGATTTCCGGAATTTAAGCACAGCTGTAAAACACACACAAACAAACGTAGGAAGATAATGGAGGGCGCAGCGGGAAAGCGAGTGGCAAATGGCAAAGCGGCCAACTCGCAACTGCCAACTGCAGTTAATTGAATCAGATGAACGAGAGGTGGGACGCGTGGGGGCTGGCGTAAAAACGGAGCGTGTTCCATGTCGAGGGTTATACACTTTTAGGTAGGATCGCCGAAAGTGCAGCTGCTTTCGATTTTATGAATTGTTTGATTATTATTATTATTTTGTATTGCATTGTATTGTTATGTACTTATGTAATACATCCGGGTTAGCCAGTGGCGGATCCAGAGACGATTCTTGGGGGGGGGGAAATTGAACTTATTCTTCGATTTGGGGTTCAAACTTATTATTGCGAGAGAAATACAGTACAAATTATATAACAAAAATTATCCATCCCAATTTTTAGGTAAACAAAGTGGTTATATTTGAAAAAAAAATAATAAATAAATAAATAAAATGTTCAGGTTCTGTGGTTCCTTGGGGGGAAATTTCCCTAATTTCCCCCCCCGTGGATCCGCCACTGGGGTTAGCGCTAGGTATCTTTGAGCATCATGCCTATTTAAATTTGTCTTAATTTTTGTGTTTAAATTTTAAACACAATTTCAAGTTGGCTTTTTTTTCCCATAACGGGTTGTGCATTAGATATCGAAATATTAAACAATCTTGGAAGGAAAATGCTTTTAAAAACTAGGGTACGAACGTGCTTTAGTTTGTTTGAGCAATTTTAATTGAATTTAGAATAATTTGTTTTGTATACATAAAATTAAATTTTATTTGTTGGTTCCTTATTTGTTAAACAGGTTAAAAAGAAGGAGTACAAATTTTTAGGTCTTTTAGGAGCAATCAAAGTGCAGGAAGTGCTACTATCAAATTTTATCAAGTTATTAAAATAATTGTAATTTAATTAAGTTTACTGTTAGGAATTTCGTACCCTTCTTTTTATATTAATCATAAGTTCTCATAAATAAGGTGTTCTAGAGTGCCACAGTGAACCACATTGTAAAGACACTCTCTTGCAAAAGGCTGTACCCATGCTAAACACATATGAGCCATTCTGGGTCTGAGCCGTACCATTGTCTAATTACAAAAGATACACCACAAAAGATACGATGCGAAGCGCAAATCAAATTAACGGCGCTCCCACACGCACACAAATGCAATTAGCAGAGCCAGGAAAAAAGCGGGAAGGTCGAGGAAGGATATGGGTGATAGCGGCTTTATAGGTAGATGGTGTGCTAAACATTGGCACTGAGAATCAGCTGCCATGGGACTGGTCTGTTAAAAAGTTGGTCGCTAAACTTTTCAGCTTTCATCGGGGTCGCCCATTGCCCATTAATAATTTAAAGCCAACATGGAGCATGAAAAGTGCAGCTGCTGCAACTCTGCTTCATCCCATCATCGCTCTAGATTTTTTAGTTTTATGTGTGTTGGGAAAACTTTTAATCAGGACTTTTGTTGAATGAAAATGCAATTTATTATTGAAAAATTATTTAATTTGACTGGGAAACAATGACCCTTTCATCAAACTGGGTAAATGATGATTACAGTCATTAATTTCAATTGCGTTTCAAACTGAAATGCACTTTACAGACATTTAAATTTGAACTGGTGACTTCATATTAATTACATCAATTAAGATACGATGCTCGGGAGATGAACTTTGATCTATTGAAAACCGCATTTATATTGATATGTGTTGTCATTGTAAAGGCTAAAATAGAGCCAAAGACTAATTAGGGTGATCAAATATTCGGTGGCATCACATAACCAGATTCTTTGAATCAGAAAGATTAAAGCATTCGGTGGAGCTACTGAAATCTTTTGAGATTTAAAACCATATTCAAAATTGTCTTAAAGTATGCTGCGAATTTCGAATCCAAATGTGCGATTGTTATGTTTTTTTATGGTTTTCAAATCTCTACAGCTATGTAAGTGGCCCCACTCCTTCCACCCAGAAACACGTGTTCACTCAACTTCATTTCAAACAAGCTGCCGTTTACCATTCAGTGTGGAGCCTACACATACAGCATCATTCAAAATGTAGGATTGCGGCAATTAGAGTCAACCGTTCAAGGATATGTTGTTGGGAAAACTAGCTTGTATTCTGACTCACCTGTAATATGCTTGTTTTGCCGACCCCAGTAGCCCCCAAAAATGCGGCTTTAAGGGGGCCCTGCAGCCATGGCGGCTCCGCACCACCCTCCAGAGTGATGCGCTATGCCGAAATGCACTTATTCTGTATATGAAGCTCCATTTCAATTGAGATCTTTGTTGTGTTCGCTGCTGCTGCGGCTGTGGCTGCAATGGCGGTGGCTTTGGCTTTTGATCCTTTGGCTCCTGCTGCTGCTCCTGTTTTGTTATTGCCTGCTGCTGTCCTTGCACTATCACCGACATAATCAACGCTTCGTGTGCTACCGATCAATAGTTTCTTAGAGTTGGTTGGCGATATAGTACTACTCCACATTATATTGTTATTATAATTGCTTATAGTGTTGTTGTTATTTCTCTGCTTTAACGACGCCAGCTTGACTGATTTTGCGGAACTTGTTTGGATAGAAGAAAAAGTCCTTAGTTGAAACAAAGCCCAGCAGCAAGCTTTGAAAAAATAGAGGGGCAGGTTTGCAGTTTAATTGGCAGCTGTATACGATATTGCTAAATGTTTCCTTAATATTTGCTGTAAAGAGAAGATATTGTAAATTTTTAAAAATGTATACTTTTTCTTGACCTTATTTTGCAAATAATTTATACACCCATATAACATAGGATACATTTTCGAGGGTTGAACCAATTAACTTTTACGGTATATTTACCGTAATTTTTTAATAAGTGTATTTTGTTTTTGCAATTTTTTTCCGGTATTCAAAAGTAAACACTGTAAAAGTTGCAAATGTCTGTCTGTCCTTCCGTCCGTACGTACGAACGTCAAGATTTTGGGAACTATAAGAGCTAAAACCACCAAATTTTGCACACAAACTTCTATATACCCCACGCAAATCAACTTTGCTTCAAAACCTGACCGCGGAAATCTGTGGTGCCCATATATTTAATGCTAGAGAAATGTGGCCTTAATAAATGTTGTTTGTACAAAAAATATCTACACAGGTGAAAATAAAAAATTTTGGCCAGCTTTAAGAAATTGTTTATACAAAGTGCGTTAAAAATTGATTGCGCTTGAAAGCAGGGAACACTTTTTTTTAAAAGGGCAATGAGAATCGGAAATCTTTCTTGTTTTAACTTTTCTTAGCTGACTGTATTGAAATATTGGAGCTCTAACGTAAACATTTTTGTGCGTACTTGGTTGCTGCTTTCTAACAATAGTAACGGTAAAATTTCTTTAGATGCATTAACAGTTTTTTCACACTTTGCGATATGATAATTGCTATAGTGCAGCTATTTGGATAGAGATCCCATTACACAAAAAAAAAAGGATATTTAAGCTATTGTTTGGTGGTGCCTAGAAGTAGGCTGTAAATAAATAAATAAATAAAGCCTTAATAGTTGCACCAACGTATTTTTTGTGTTTTACGTAAAGTTTATTGTTGCTAACAGTCAATTACAGTAAATTTAACCAACGAGTGTCGGTTGGAGCATTTTGACTGTAGAACTGGTCGAATTTGGCAGTACAATTTGATGATGATTATACAAATTGTCTAACTGTTTGACTGTCTTAACATAATTCGGTAAATGTAAAAGCTATTAACTTCCAAAATTATTCTTTTATTGGCATATTTAAAAATCAAATTGGCCAAATTTGCTATCAAAGATAATTGAGAAGCTAAGGACAGGATGATAAGTTTTAAGGAATTGAGGAAAGCTATTTAAGTTGCATAAAAATCTCTATACTATATCACTGTATAAGTTTATAGACTAATCAATTTTTTATAGCTGCAAAAGTATAAAACAATTGGATTATGAAAGTAAACTTTTTTCGCAATGTAAATTTATGACCTATGTAAATTGATTTCCTACTGAACCCTCTTTGCAATTTTATTGAAACGCAAGATTGATAATACAATTATAATTTAAATGTCGTTTTCAACCCAATGGAATAAACACAAATCAATGGCAATGAAAAGTATTGTAAGAGGGCCTCAAAATGCTTTCGTGGCAATCAACTTGAATTCTGCTAACTAAATTTATTGAGTCGCCAGCGGATATTGCACATTGATTTCAGTTTAATAACATAAATATTGTTTGGGTCCTCCCCTGTTTGCTTTTTTCTGCTTGGGGTCTCTTTGCCAATAATAAATTTCAAATTTCACATTTCACTTCCGCTGCACAGCGGAAGTTGATTTCTGGCTCTCGTTTTTGCCGAGGGCGGCGCAAGGGCGCATATTCTTATTGCCTATTTTTTGGAAAATGAAAAAGGCGCAAAAAAGCAAAACATTAAGCGAGGCGTGAAAAATGTTTTGGCAATTTTGTTTTTCGTTTCCAGTGCTATGGAAGACGGTGGACACCGCGGTCTTATTGTAAATTACACGAGAGCGGATTTATAATTAGAAAAGTTTTAAAACATTAGGTTGCGCGTTGATTAAGGTAGCGTTAAATTTTGAATGCTTGTTAAAGTGCTTTTAAACTATGCCATAGCCGTTTTTGTACATTTAACCATTTACACCCGCAATACTTTGCGCCTACTTTTAATTAGTTAGACATCTGCCAACAGCTTCTTCAATCATCCATCATCCGCCCACTCACCGCCTCCGCCTTGAAGGGGAAACTTAATAAATTTAATAACCGCAAAATATGCCTGCGGAGAAATTTGCTGAGACAGGGTGCTAAAAATGGCAGCCAGCCATCGCATTGTTGGCGTATTTATGACCCACAACTCCATCCCCATCAGCATCAGCATCCGCCCTCCGCCCACATCCATCGCCATATCCCTTCCTAGTCACCTACCGAAAAATCATGCGTCATCGAAGAGACGCCCACACTTAACTGGCTACGTATTGTCGGGATGCCAGGAGCAAGCCGAGGCGGCTGATTTGATTTGATCAGATATGATTGAGAGCGCCCGCCAAGGGCACGGCTACGACAGCGCCCACACGCAGGGAACCCGCTGAGAAACCACAGAAAATCGTGAGTTACACGAAGGCCGAGTAGAGTTTTTGGGGACATTAGATCACCTAGAGTCGTACAGTTCATACCCTGTGCTGAAATCTCGAAAAAATAACAGTTACAAATTCATTATAGATTCTAACTTTAAGTTTGCATCCGACCAAATTTTGTGTTTTTATTTTGCCGAAAAAACTGAATGCACCTAGATCGGGTGGCGAACACTCGAGACATAAATTAAAACTTTAAACTTTAAAAACCTTTAAAAAAACTATCTCAAAAAACTTTTTTAGGGGTCTTTTCGGAATTTAATAATCCTACTATACCAGATATTGGTATTATCGGCTTGGGTTTCGATTAGTAAATTTACCAAAGAAAGAAAATGCTTTCCAAATATACATTTATGTATATTTACTTCATAAGGCTTTAATATTCTAAATATTTTAAAAGATTTTTAAAGCTTTAACTTGAACTTCCAGCAACACAGGAACCTGAATGTTCTTGGAGGGACCACAAGTAATCCGGATTCTTTAAACTACTTGTAAATTTGCATATCCCCTCGTAAATCTGAAAGTAACTTTCCAATCGAACCCCTAGTTTGTTGTAGCAGCGCCATCACATTGATTAGATTCTGGAGGGCGAAGTGAATTTAATTCGGAAAATAACACATTTGGCCGTGCCATCTTATGGCATTCGAATCGGGGTGAAGATGCCTTTTGTCTCCAGTCTCCAGCCCGAATTCATACGCCCCGTGGCTCAGTTGATTGATACGCTCTCAGCGAGCGCCGAAGTACGTAAACAAGTTCCTGGGCCTGAGCCTGTGGTGAATGCATAGGCTGAGGTGTTCGGGTGTGGCCTCGAGACACAAATCCTGGCAATTGAAAAGTTTCCACTTTTGGCAACACTCCAAGGCTCAGGCTCAGGCCTCAGCCTCAGAACCAAAGCCAGACAATTGTAGCCCAGTTATTGTGCTGTGTATATTGTTATACTTGTGTTTGGCCACCCACTTGAGCCTGTTTCACGATTCTAACGCTGACAGGCTCACGCAACCTGCTCGCCACGAGTTTTCCGACTTCTCCGGGTCCGAGTTCGACTCCCGTCCATTTCTTCGCCTCTCTTCAATACTCTCCTTCTTTGCTTTTGTTTTATGCCCCACTTCCGTCCTCAGTCTTTTGTTTGTGTTCAGTGCATTTTATGCTACGTGCCACTAAAATTTTATTGGTTTATTTATTGTTTTTAGAGCAACTTGCTACAGTTGTTTCGCCTCCGGTCTTGGACGTTTTCTTTCTTATGCACTGAATTAAGCGTTGACGGTAGACAATCAATTAAAAGTTTAAGCCGTTTTAATTGCGGGCTTCACGCTTCAGTTTTTCAATGAATCTCAAAATTGCCTGGAAAGCTTTATAATGTTCGCATTCGTAGCAAGGACATGCCAGAACAAGACCTTGCATGCAAATAAATAATGTGTCAAGGGAGTAGCAAAAGCATCACCTGATCCCTTTTGAGCCAACTATTTGGAGCAACATCCTGCAAGCATGTGGTGTATAAAGAAAAGGAAGCAGCAGATAGAGGGGAAGGAAGGGTATGCAAATCTGCATATGTGGGCGTGGCCTGTTGACAGCCGGAAATAAAACGTGCGACACTCGATGGCAGCGAATGGCAGTTCTAGGCGGATATTGATTTTGGTGTGTGTGTACGAACTGTGTCAAGAATGGGAAGCATATACCTTCATGTCGGCTCAAAGAAACCGGAGAAGGTAAGCTTCATGTTGAATCTAATCTCAAATCAATGTTTTCATGGGCTAAACGTGGTCTGTTTAAGGTGAACTAAGCTTACAAAAATTAAAGAGCGTCTACATTTAATAATGAGTAAGGTGTTTGGTTCATCTTAGAACACACAAAAACTTAAAGGCTGTTTTCCTGAACCGGTCTTTTAAAAAACCCATTTTAAACTTTTTTTTTTACTTATTTATTACTTATTTATTTATTTATTACTTAAAATAATAGCATTACCATTAAAGCCCGTGAGTCCTTTGTGTTTATAAGTCCTCAAGCTATTAATTATAATAAATAAACAAAAAAAAACTCCGAAACTAATTGGCACTGCAGTCACCTTGAGTAAAAAGGCAACCCTTTTCTTGGCATCCATCCTGCCATATCCATTAAAAACTAGCTAAACAAAGCAATTTGCGCCCTAAGCTCCGACATTAATTCAAATTATGAGAAGAATGAAGAAAACAGAGCGTTTAATCAAAACGCTTAAGTAAATCCTTTGGAGAAGACTAAAGTAGCAGGAACCGAAGTGATGACTCGACTCTGTGGAAAGACACTACACTTTATGTCATTTGCATTTTAAGGACACCGCTCCAATCCCTCGTCCTTCGTCCTATGTCACGTTTCACCCCGCCGGCTTAACGCAAGTTTCTGTCGCAGCCTTAGTGCGTATTTCATACAAGCTAATTTTTTTACGATTATATGCGCTTAATGAACGCCAGCGCCTGTGGAGCTGCGTTGAGGGATATCAAGGAATCCGAGCCCCGAAGTCTCGGGCAGCTGGGTTCCATCCCCATCCCTTGAACCCACGTCACGTGCTGTGCCCACTGCTTAGCTCGGGCATTATCTAAGCCAGCGCAGCGGAAGCAATGGCACCGCCACCATCTCCGACACCGGCAAAATGAACAGTACAGCGGAAGCTCCTTCGTACACATACTCACACATGACCCGCACACACACATGCTGGTGGCAAAATAGTGCCAACTCCTGCTGACTTGAGTTTCTCCTTCTGCGTATAGCCGTGTTACGTGTGTCTTCACTCGTTAACGGGGAATACTTGAGGAGAATTCGAATGAGGAGTTCGTGCTTTTTAAAGTTGAAAGTTTTACCTGATTTATAATTGTTTTCGTTTCGCTTCAATTCAGAAACTGCTTAAAAACGTATAGGTACTGTGCAGACTGATGTGCATAAAGCTAATTTTTATTTTCGATACTGAAAAAGAGTATCGTTAATGCTGTAAACTTTGCAAATGTCTGTCTGTCCGTGCGTCCGTCCATCCAAAAACCTGACCGCGAAACTCTGTGGTGTTCACATTTTTAATGCTAGAGAAAAGTGACACTAACAAATGTTGTTTGTGCTGGCCAGTTTCAAGAAATTGTGTATACAAGTGCGTTAAAAATGTATTGCGCTCGAAAGCAACACTTTTTTTTTAGCTGGGCAATTAGTATTGGAAATCTGATAGTCGGGAAACCCGACTTAAGGGGAGCTTCTCATGTAAAATTTTCAAAAAATCAATTTTTTTTTTTCATAGGTTGATAGAATAACGTCTTGGGAGTATATTCCCAAAGTTTTATGACTCAACTCTGAATATTACGGAAAATATGATTGATTGGACAAGCGCGCCCGAGCGCGTGGTAATGATTATATTTAAAAAAAATCAAAAAATAATCATTATTATGGCCTTGTATTTCAATCGACTCAAAATAAAAGGCCGCTAAGCATTACAGCTTCTGTGTTGAACTTTTCGCCAATATTATTTTTTATCCTTGGTAAGGGACCTCAGAACTACCCTCAGTTTTAATTTCAATTTTCTAAAAAATACTTTAAAAAATATTATTATAAAATATATTGGTATGGGACCTCAGAACTACCCCCAGTTTTAATTTCAATTTTCTAAAAAATACTTAAAAAAAAAATATTTGTCCCTTACAAAGGATAAAAAATAATATTGGCGAAAAGTTCAACACAGAAGCTGTAATGCAGTATAATGATTATTTTTGAAGAGAAACGTAAAAAAGCTGAAATTTAAAAATTATAGCGGAAATGCAAAGAGTGAACAAAAAGGGTGATTTTGTTGTTAACCAATTTTGTTTAGGTCTGTTGTAGGTCTGTTTTTGTTTAAAAAATGTAAAATACCCATTATTTACGGTCCCTGCTTTAAAGTCCTACAAAATCATTTGGTGTAGTATTTTACGCCATTTTAAGTTGGCAGGAACCCTGTGGATTCCCTGCTTATTCTGCAATTGTCATTTATGTATTATGTATACTGGTGTATCTTCCGTGTAGCTTTTGCTGCGGACATACATACTTGCTACGGGCTCAGTCAAAACACTTAAGCACTGTCAATGTGTTTGGATTTCGTTGATTTTGGCTGGCACGTATAACAAAAGCTTTCGCTTATATGGGTAGTGAGACAACTACAGTGTACCGCCAGCTGACTCCCTTTTGCATATATTTATCCAGGCGTCCTTTTGAGGTGGCTTCTGTCGCCGTAAAAGCGCGTTTTGAGTGTTCAGCAAATATACGAGTGCTTGGCGGGGCTTACCTCGATTGAAATGTACCATCCCGCCATTGCCTTACCCATCTTAAGATGTTCGCGGATTTATTTCTTTGCCGTATTTTGCTAAGCTTCTGGGAAGCTGGGTGGCAGAAGCTAACTCAGACCGATTCGGACTCAACTTCTATTCGAAGTGCATCGCCAAATGGATTCGCATTCAGTTTACTTTTGCTCGTCCTCTTCCATACTTGAAGTTGGTGCGGGTAAAAACTTTTTCAATATTTCAAGAGATTTCTTCTTTTTTTTTATTTAAAGGATAATTTATATGCCCCTCCTTCGGCAGCTGCAGCTTTATATAATTGAGTGGAAGGAAGCAGCTTTAGCCGCACGACTTAACCGTGAAGGGGGGTGTCCAGGATGCGGTTGCAAAAAGGACTTTGAACAAAAGGCTTTTGCTCCACCATCACAAGGCGATTTAACATTGCTAGGAAGAGGTTTTAAATATTTTTATTGTTGCTGATGGCCAAGATTGCGGACATTAGCCTCGCAGCATATATAACACTAGTTTACAAAATTAAAAAAAAAAATGCTCCAAAGCCAATTATACCAATTTCTGGTAGAGTAGGACTTCTGGATTACGAAAATACCATTAAATATTTTTTCTATGGAACAGTTTTTTTTTAAAGATTTTTTAAAGTTAAAAAAAAAAAATTTCGGTTGTGTCTTTAAGTTTTCATTTATATCTCGAGTTTTGGCCAACCGATTCCGTTGCATTTTACAAAATTTTACTACTAATAGACCAATCTTTAACACTGTCATACTAAACAATTGGATTGGATAAGTCATTTATCTGCATGCAGAAAAAATTTTCATGGGTTGAATCAACCAACTTTTACAGTAAATTTACTGTAAAATTATGGTACGTGTAATTTGTTGTTGCATTTTTAACTGTATTGACGGTCAATATTACCAAAAAAATTGTAATTTTTACGTAAAATCGCCTGCGTGTATTTTGTTGTTGTTTCGATTACTGTATTGACGGTAACTTAACCAAAAAATGTTGTAACTCTAACGTGAACATTTTTGTATGTATTTTTACTGTAGTGATGGTAAAGTCCCTGTAGACACAGTTACAGTTTCCCCACTCTTGTGAATTTATAATTCCCAACTGGTTCTAGCTTGTCACGAACCAAGACCCAGAGGCCGGGCACTTAAAAGGGAAGACTTAAGACTTCTATAGTCAGTCTTCACATACTTTCACACTAGCTGAAAACTACTGTAAAAATGTTCATTTTTACAATTTTTTGGTCATCTGACTATGCGTGGTAACATCACCTCAAAAGTAGTATTTTTACAGTAACAGTAAAGTTACTGTGACGGAGAGGTAACCTTACAATTTTTCTGTTACGAATATACATTACTGTAACTATTGGTAAAAAGTTGGTAATTTTAACCATTTTTGTTGGTTGAGGCAATTTAACTGTGGATTTTTGGTTAAATTTACTGTAGATTTGTAATCTTTACGTAGTGTTTTACGTAACATTTACTGTTGCTGACAGTCAGTTACAGTAAATGCAACCCACAATTGTTGGTTGAGGCTTTTTAACTGTAGAATTGGTTGAATTTACCCATAGAATTTTTTCTGTGCAAGAGCTCGACAAACACAAACTTTGTGAAAATTTTGGGCTGTTAAACATCTGTAAAACGGCTGCTATACCCTTAAAAACTCGAAAAAAATCTGTTGAAAAATCACTATTGGTTTTAACTGAATGTAGTTATCCAAAATAATCGGACAAGCTAATCATGCAAGAAATTCATAGGAAATTAGATTTCTTGTGGATTTTTAAAGTTAGGCATTTTAGTTTTTTTCGGCTGTTAAGCACCGAATTTGAACTATATCCCAGTAGGCTTATGAACTGTAAACTGTTAACAGTGTTGTCGGATCAAAAAATAAGCTAGAAAAAGCCAATAGAAATAAAGATAAACAAATATTTATTTTGTATATTTGAAAAGTTCAATTACGATTTAGAAAAGCACTTGTGTGTGTTAAGTCAATATCTAAAAACAAAGGAAAACTCAGGATAATTTTCTATAGATATGGTCTTAGGAAAAATCAGTAAAAATGTACATATGAGAAAAATACAAAATTTGCTACAATTTGCTAAAACTACAACTCAGTGTTAAACTAAACCATTTAAAATATATAAAAGTCAAATGCACCTTTGGATATGGTGTTTCTTCTTAAAACGTAAGAAAGATTTTATATTTACATCGCTTTTTGATGGTGTAACTTACACTTTCATTACTTAGCTTTTTCAAAATTAAGTTCAGCATCTTTTTATATCCGAAAGTTGCCAACACTGCCTACATTTAATAGTCCTGTTAGCGCTAGGCCTTCTGGGATATAGTTAAAATTTGGTGCTTAACGGCCAAAAAAACTAAAATGCCTAACTTTAAAAATCCACAAGAAATCTAATTTCCAATGAATTTCTTGCATGATTAGCTTGTCCGATTATTTTGGATAACTTCATTCAGTTAAAACCAATAGTGATTTTTCAACGGATTTTTTTCGAGTTTTTAATGGTATAGCAGCCGTTTTACAGATGTTTAACAGCCCAAAATTTTCATAAAGTTTGTGTTTGACGAGCTCTTGCAGATAAATGACTTATCCAATCCAATTGTTAAGTATGACAGTGTTAAATATTGGTCTATTAGTAGTACAATTTTGTAAAATGCAACGGAATCGGTTGGCCAAAACTCGAGATATAAATGAAAACTTAAAGAGACAACCGAAACTTTTTTTTTTAAACTTTAAAAAATCTTCAAAAAAAAACTGTTCCATAGAAAAAATATTTAATGGTGTTTTCGAAATCTAGAAGTCCTACTCTACCAAAAATTGGTATAATTGGCTTTGGAGGCGATTGGCTGTAAACTAGTGTAATTAAGCGTTTCGCACGTGCTTTCGTAAGAACTCTAGCTCAAAGGGGAAACACACAATATTTGTATTATTACCGTTACCGTAATTCTCTACAAGTGCCGCCTATATCAAGTGCTGTAGTAAATATTATTTATACAAACTTATTATTCTAGGTACAAATGGTAAGGTCGAATTGGCGGCTCTTAAATCGTAAGAAAAGAATGCATTTTATAGACAATTCCGAGCAAAACTGTCAAATTCCGTAACAATATCAAGATATTTTACTTAATGATTTTAAGCTCTCAGTTTCTTTCCCAATATTGCTTAGAAGTTTTTCAGTACACTTTAAAATTTTCGTTTTATGCACTGAAAATAACACTATTTTTTTGAATTCATTTTGTGATAATCTAATGAATCAGTTTCAGGTTTTGTCATTGAATAATTAGTGCCTTTGTTTCTTCTTATAAAATAGATTTCCATGTACATACGTACCCACATAGGCTCAATAGGTCAATTTCTTTGCCTTTTGGAAACTCACATTTAAAAAAGAAATGTCATTAATAATGACTCATTATCCAAAGCATAATTTAATAATCGTAATGTTAGCCAAGCACTAAGCGGATATTAATGCTATCGCTATTTGGCTATGAGCGTGTTCCACACAAGTGTCAAAATGGTACGTGTTGCCATAATCATAATGTAGGAACAGCAACTGCAGATCATAAAACCTGTTCCAGCCTGCCAACGAGGGACCAACTATGGGTGGCCCCAAAGGACGATGTGAAGCGAGCACATGTGGACGTGAGACCCGAATAAAAGGCTCAATTCTCGCCTTGGACACGCATCGGAAAAATCAAATGGGAAAGGGGAGTCAGCAGCGTGGAGACAGCAGAAATCAGCCGAGAGTTTCCACGTTGATGAGCCGGATTCATTTCGTTTGCGTGCCAAAGTCAACGAAAGGTGCGAATTGGGGTTGTCACATCTGTGTTCGCATGGGTGCAATGGAAGGTGGAGGGGGACGAATTCTGGCCGCAAAATGGAAGACAGGCAGGAAGCAATACGAAACTTACAGTTGACATGAAGGACATCATTAGCAGAAGCACGGGCCTGGCCCAAACAGGCAGCTGTCATTTGGTTCGGAAATTACGCATATCCTTTGAGAAATTGTAGCGGAAAGCGAAGTAATGAACTCCAAGCCCCAGTTCCAAAGTTTGTCAAACTGAACAGAGCAGACAAACTATGGCAACACTTGAGAATTGTGAATCATGTTCACAGGAATGGCAAACTTTCCACTAAGTAGGTGAGGGATGGTGATTGGACCAGGTCACACGGGAATGTCTCGGGATTAGTATGACCCATGTCGGTAAGACGCAAGCAGGCTTTGGCTAATGTCATCAGACGACATGTCACTCAATCGAGGAAAGAGCTGGGGAAAAACCGATACCGTCGCACATCCTTCCTCCTGATAAGCGAGGAAGGACGTCTCGACGATATAAGCTTATGCAAAATTAAATCATTAAAATGCAAGACAGATGAAATTTTCTTAAACTGTTTTGCGCACGAGTTGATGCCAAGTCACACATGCCAAGGCAAACACGCGCCCACATACACAAACGCACCCCAATGTCCTTAAACACACACGCATACACCATCGTGCTTGTGCCTAAGTTGATATTTCATCGGATTTTCTCAGCAGCTGAGATACAAAAAAGAAGAACAGGAAGCGGAGGAAAAAACATACAGGCAAGAAAAAAATTTAAAACGTTTTGGCAATGCAGGGAAAAGGGACGGAAAGATAACTGGTATGTGTTCCTCTTGTTAATGGTTGGGGTCATGTTTTGACCTGGTTGACATAAAAGCAGCGGGCAGAAATAACAAAAACACCTTCAGTCACATGTGTAAAAGCGTGAGGCATTAAAATTAAAGCTGTCCAAGACGAGACAGACATTTGTAAGGTACAGGCTGGAGGACATTCATACCCTCCTGAAATGGCTGGGAAGATGAAACAGGTTTGCACAAATAAGTTATCTAATAAGTAGGGAAATCAAATACAAATATATGTGTATTTATATTACTTCCGCCAAAAATGTGACTGGCTAAAAAATTTAAATTTAATTTAAATTTTAATAAGATCTGGTTTCTATTGAGTTGACATAAGTACCTGCTATACGTTATTCATGGTGTCTTTACTTGATATTTATAAAGGGATTATAAATAGAGATTCAACATTTATTTTCCGGTTAGCGTACGTTAAATGTCTGCTTTTGTGTTAAGCTCGAGCATAATTTGCCTTTAACTTGAAAAGCCCATGCCCAGATAAGGGAGAATCCCACCACTTTCCAGCTCGGGTTACATCTTACACCGCGCCCGGGGAACAAGTGAAAGTACGTGTTCCATCCAAGAGCCTAGACAACGCAAAGCCACGGCTAGGCAGTTGAGAAATTAAATTCTAGTTACGCCCATGGAATTTAAAAACAGCAAACAATCGACGGGGTGGATGGGTATTAAGTATTAGCTGAAGGATGCTTGGATGCGGTTCTTGAACGTGTTCAAATTGCCGAAACGCTTCGAAATTATGTTAATGTTGTATGTACGTGTCCCGAAGGCGGCCAACAAATTGAATATGTATTTAAGCTTTGAGCCGGGTAAGAGGCGGTTATCGGGAACACGTCATTGTTTAATCTATAATTTGGCATCTATATCTTTATTGTATGGTATCTCGGAGGTGGAAAAAAGTGTATTTCAACAATTTGACGTCTCATTGTTTGCCTTTGTCACTCCAACATTTTTATGTCTTTGCTGATGTATATGTATGTAGGGAAAAGGCTCGACTGCTTAACAACTCCTGCTCATCTTCTCTGTCACTTTTAATGAGTTTTTGTGCAAGAATTTTTAAACCCTCTGCATTCTGTCTGGAACTTGTTGGCAACAATGTCAGCGAAATTGTCGCCGCTTCTGATAATCAGGCAAATGTTCCCCCAAGTGGACGGGGGCGTGGCCATGACGCATTGTAATGATGATTATAATTTCCATTAGGGCAATTTTGTAAGGCTGCTGTTGGAGCTTAGCAAGTCATATTGAACTAATTTGCATTACAAGGCGAGAAGCCAAAAGCCCAAAAAGTCGAGTTCATCACAAAGATGTCGAACGGTATGGGTGTAAAGTAACGTATATTACAAGTCAAAATCAGGTAGTAATAGATTTTTACGACGACGTGAAAGAGTAAAATTAGCATTTTAAGAAAGCAGAATTAAAAATCTGCAGATTTTCTTTGAGAAGTCTTGCTTACATTTATAAAATATGATAACATAATTTATTGTTTTTAAATTTATTTTTGCGGACAATTTAATCAATTTGTAGCAAATAAAGTTCGGAAAGACAGAGGGCTAAACGTTTTCTAGAATGTCCTTTACTGCTCTATTTCTTCTGAAATGATCTTTTGTTGAGTTTAAAAGACTATGTTGCAACTATTACTTACCAAAAGTAAAACTAAAGTCAGCTTACGTTTGTTAAAAAAAAAACAAATAAAATTAAATATTTCTATTATCGTTGAAAATGTCTGCTTGTCCGTATGAACGTCAAGATCTAGGGAACCATAAGAGCTACATCCACCATATTTTGTATACACACAGACTTTTATATACCCCACGCAGATCAACGACCTTTTTTTACCGCCCCCTAACCGCGAAAATCTATGGCACCCTCATTTTTAATGCAATCGAAACGGTTTTGAATGGAATATAATGATATGTGCTCTGTCTTAATACTTATACACCTAACCACTTTAGCCTCGAATTAATAATAAAGAAGTTCTAGAACATTTAGCGTTGCATACATACATATGATTGTAAATTGCAAATGTATTTATGGCAAACTACCAATAGGTGTCCTGTTTCTGTCAACCAGCCAACAGTTGGTGGAACTGTAGATAAAATTGTAAATAACGAATGTTTTGTCTTATATTTAAAAAAAGAGAAGGAAAGCTAACTTCGGCAAGCCGAAGTTAATATACCCTTGCAGAAGCTACGATAAATGCATAGGCAATATATATTTTAAATAAAAGGAAAAGCAACATTGTTTTCGCCTTCTCACATTAGCCACTGAGACAGTTACAGACAGAACACCTAGTCAACACAGACTGGAGGTTGTGATCTGCTTTAACTTGCCATGAACCAAATCTTGTTACGTATGACTTGTCCCATCTCCCATTTAAATAATTAAGTAGTTAACTTAAATTAGACATCAAAAGATTATCAAAGTTGATCTGCCTGGACTTAAAAAAAACGATTGGGAAATTTGTATGTTAAAATGACAATGAGCGAAAAAAGTGTACTGTAAAAGAACAGAAAAATTTTGTATGGCAGCCATAGTCATCCGATCTTGTTTTTGCTTAAATTGCTTTAAGGAGCAGAGCCTATAATGCTTAAACTCACTTGGACTTATAGGCCACTGCTTTTGTTTAAAAATTAGTGTGCAAACTTCGAAAACTTTCAAAAAGGCGCTTACGGATAAATCGAGGCAAAAGACAAGACAGCATCTTGACACTTAAGACATCACGTCACACATACGTTATGTAGTCCCACAATTTCAGCTGGGCGAGCTGCGAGCGTGTATGTAAATGATTTAGCTGTCCAAAAAGTTTTGAGGCTCCTACAAACACAACAACCGAAAAATTTGGCAAGCGAACAAGCAAAAACTATGAAATTTTCGAAGCATGTGCAGACAATTTGGTCATAACCTTTGACAAGGCATCAGAAAGGGTTATATGGACATGGGCGACGAGGGACAACTTTTGACGGAACTTACATACGTATGTTTTCAAATGCCATGGGGGAAAAAAAAATAAAAGGAGAGCAAACACCAATACATTAATAAGACCAAAAAGTTCAAAAAAGCAACAACTAAAAATTAAAAACAGTATGTGATAAACAAGCCAAAAGGAGTTTGGGCTCATTATGTTAACACCAAAAAATCGCTCTCACTGTAAATGGCTAACAATTCCTCCTCCTTCATCATTATTTGCGATAATCGAAGAGTAAGCAAATACTGTAAACGTTGAAATGTCCGTCTGTCTGTCTGTCCGTACAAACATCGAGATCTCGGGAACTATAAGAGCTAGAACCAGCAAATTGTGCCCACGCATCAAGTTTGTTTCAAAAGCTGACTACTCTCTTTTTTACGCCCACAAACCGCGAAACTCTGTGGTGTCCACATTTTTAATGCTAGAGAAAAGTGGCCCTTATAAATGTTATTTGTATTGAAAATATCTACTCAAATATTTAAAAACTTTGTGGCCATTTTCAAGAAATTGTGTATACAAGTGCGTTAAAAATTTTTATTGCGCTCGAAAGTAGGCTAAACTTTTTTTGAAGAGGGCGTTAAAAATGTATTGCGCTCGAAAGTGGGCTACACTTTTTTTTTGAAGCGAATCTAAAGTTTTTTTTTGTTTTCTGTTTTTAAAGAGGGCAATGAGTATCGCAAATCTGATAGTCGGGAAACCCGACTATAGCGTTCTTTCTTGTCTAAACTTGAAAAGGTTTGGGAAAAGAAAGGGTAAAGTAGGGAGCATTGGATAGTTATGACATTGCCCTTTATTGCTGTTAGCTGCTGTGGCAGTATTTTAATTAAAATTAATGCGCCATAAGCTTTAAATTAATGCCTCTTCTTCGTCCTAGAGCCTCTTTGCAAAGCAACCATAAAACTAGCATTATTGCATGCGAGTGGGCGATTGAGGGGTGGGTGTGTGGGTATAAAGCTATAACTGCTAGCCGTGGATAGGAAGATACCCATATAGCCGGGAATAACGTGGCTTTGTTGGGAACATAATTTCCTACCCTTTTATTGTGCTCATTCGCATGGCATAAACAAGGCCCATCTGGTTGTCAGGATTGTCGCTACTCCGAGCCACAGTAGAACATTTCCTAAAATCCGCGAAGTAAATTCCACATTACAATTTGTCATGATGGCCAATTAATTTATTTTATTGCAGTTTATAAGCGTAACAAGAAAATACGCTATAGTCGGGTTTCCCGACTATAAGTCTTGCGACACTCATTGCCCTCTTTAAAAAAACAAAACAAGAAAAAACGATAGAGTCGCCACCTATTTTTGCGGGCTACATAAACAATATTCACAAACACGTGTATGTAGTATATGTACAATGTACATATGTATGTATGTAGACATGTATTTGCAGCACAGCTAAATGTTCTATAAATTCTTTACTATTTATTTGAGCCTTTAGTGGTTTGGTATTCAGTTAGACAGTGCACATATCATTATATTTCTTATAAAACCGTAACGACTGCATAAAAAATGAGAGCGCCACAGATTTTCGCGGTTCATGGGCGATAAAAGGGGCGTGGTCAAGTTTTGAATCAAACTTGATCTGTGCTTTGTTTCTAGAAGTCTGTGTGCAGAACAATTTAGTGGTTCTAGCTCTTATAGTTCCCGAGATCTCGATGTTTGTACGGACAGACAGACGAACGGACAGACATACATTTGCAACGTTTACAGTATTTGCTTAATCTTCGAGTATCGCAAATAATAAAGTAATATTAGTTGCAGTCTTTGTGAATCCTTTTGACTCGGACTAAAAGAATAATGCATATCAAAAGAAATAAAAAAGGATTTAAAAAAAAAACAAAATAAAACAATTAAATATTAACAAATGTAACAAATTAACAAATAGTTCATCGGCATCGTGGAATTATCATGCCAAACCTTTTTTATTTATGACACTAATTGTTCCTTTCAAAATCGGTTTGAAAAACTGGGTTTAGGGGAGACCGGGGCTAGTTGGACCCTTTTTCACTTATGGATTTTTTCTGGTTAAATGGCGAATGTTAAAAAAAAATGGAAAGCACCATTGTATTAGGTGAACATTCAGCTACATCCATGATTTTTTTCAAACCAATCTAAGCAGTCCTTCAAGAGTGGCAGAGCATTTTGTAGGGTGTTGTCAAAAGGTCCAACTCGCCCCAGGTACGGGGTGAGTTGGACCCTTGTGCGGGGCGAGTTGGACCCTTTGAAAAAAAAGACTTCTACTTTGGATAAATCGTTTTTATTACTGTACTTTGGTCAGTAAAAGTCATTTTTACGTTGATAAGGGATAAAACCATAAATTTTATTACGGGTTCTTCGGTTCTTCTATTTGTTTCTTTTTGTAAGTTCTCATCAGTAAAACCAGTTTGGTAAGTTTGTATTGCACGAAATTTTAGTTTCAAAAATAGTAAAAGAGTGTAATTATTGTAAATCGGGATAAATTTTTGTTTGTTCACACAAAATTAACTGACTGGCACACGCCAAGAAACAAATCTAGGGGACAAACTTGCCCCATTGAAAAAGGTCCAACTAGCCCCGTTGCTTTTTCCAAGTTGTATTGTACCATAACTAACATTAGAATTAACGAACAAATTTGAATGTGGGCTCTTTTTATAGCTTACAGATACACGTAAAAATGGTGAACTTACCTTTGAGAAAAAACAACGTTGAATGGTGGAAAAAACACAAACTTAGAGAAACTTAAAGACAATCTTTTATATCCGTCGAAATAACGGTACCATTTCAATGAAACTTTGTTTGTGAGTAGGTATTCACAGTGCACATACACCATAAAAAGATGGCAGCTCTAGAGTAATTTAAAGTAATTAAAAATGCATTTTTTCTACTTGCCCCAGGGTCCAACTAGCCCCGGTCTCCCCTACTCTGTGAAGATTGCCTTGTAAAAAAAAATGCATTTGCGCTGTCCAAAAAAAAAACGACTATAATATACTGGTAATGGTAATAGCTTTGTAACATATGTAAATGGCAAGTGTGTCTAGTATGGATAACGATTAAGTCATAACAATTGTGCATTCTACATAGTTTCCTTTCACATACAGATTACCAATAATTTTTAACCATTTAATAATGAAAATTTAAAACAGTTTGCATCTAAGCCTAACACAAAATGTATCAAAAAGGTAGAATGAATACAGATTATAAAATTTAGGGACAAAAGTGCGTATGGAAAGTGGTTGTTAAAAACGTGTTCAATTAATTTTAAGCTCAAATTAAAATAACCAATAACAACAACATTGACATTGGCTAACCGAATTTACCTAATTGCCAGTGCATTTAGCGGACCCCAAAGGCACATATGCCAAGACCCAGTTTGAACAGACAGCAATGCACCTCAAGTGACTGGCAGCAACATGATAAGAATGATGCTGATGTCAGTGTTGGTAGTGAAGATGATGGAGCCGTGAGAGTACGTAATCAATTTAGAGAATTAATTTGGTTTCAGGCAGCACATCAGGGGCTGCGTGCGATGCCATCGAGTATTCCGACTTGACACCCTAATTGAAAAATAAGGGACAAAGTTTTTAAGGCTTCAAAAAAACTATTTGAAAACTTTTTAGTCTGCGAGATTGACCTAAATTAATAAGTATGATGTGGGACAGCATTGGTGTGCATTGATTTTAGTAACACTATCTATACAAATGCAAACAAGTCTCTTATATGTGTTTTTCTTAATCAAATTTTAAAAATTGATTAATGATTTTGAGACAATACCACTGGAAAGAAGGAAAATACACAAAAATGTATTCCAGCAATATTCATAAACATCATCAATTTACTAGAGGACTTATATTAATTTTTACGACGGCATCGTAAACAGGATTGCATTTTAAAATGTTTATTTTTCTTAAAGTCACTTAGTAAATTTTTTATTTAACTTTAATACTTTTAAAATGTTAAGGTTTTGGCTTTTAGGTTGCAAGCTCATAAAAGTAATAATCAGCCAGCGGTTCAAAAAATAGCCAGAAATCGATTATATCTCGATGGTTTAACTAAAACGTTTCCAAATTTTTTCAAAGGAAGGTCAAAGTTTTAAACAAAATATACAGGTCTAAATTGACATATTCACTGATCCGCGCAGATACGCGTAACTATTTCATTTTGCAATGATTAATAATTTTAAAAAATTGTTAGCTTTTAAGTATTAAATCGAAATGTAATAAGCAATTTTTTGTCAAAGTGACTGGCGCAATAAAAATAAGCTTACGCTTGCAGCGCTAGGATATTAAATCAATAAATTAAAAATCAAGGGCTTCACATAGGTGGAAATACCTAATAACCCCCAATTATTGTCTTTTTTTTTTTTGGTTGGGAAAACCTGTCGTTAACGAATTGTTAACATATTGACAATATTTTTTTGGTTTAAGCTTACTTAAATGTGTACTTGTATAAAATATAAAATTTTAATATCATCTAATTTTGTTGGTTTTGGTTAACAAAAGTAATAATTATCCCGATATTTGTTTCCAAGATCTCAGAACTTTCAGTCATACTTCAATTCAAACTTATCAAAGGTGGCAACATTAAGTCGCCAAAAACATTTATATTCTGCCTGCGCAGGAATCGGGCAAGAACACAAAAACGCATGGCAGAAGCGGATAAGGGTCGTCCCAAGGACGAGGGTCGGCGACAAGACCGTCCTGACCACAATCCAATTGAACACGAGAGGAACAGAGAGCACACACGTGCACCACTGCCACCATTGGCACCTACATCACAACAAAATGATCGAAACCACAAGCAACAACAGCGCCAGAATCGTCGTCCAACGATATCACATCGATCTGCGAACATATCGCGATCATTTCCGGAAACAGTTGTGTCGGGAAAGTACTGCCTGCGGAGTCGTATTGCTAATGGTTCCTTTGGGGTACTTTACCGGGCTGAGGACCTCAAATACGGCGAGGAGGTGGCCATAAAACTGGAAAGCGCCGGGGGTAAACACCCGCTTCTGCCACGTGAAGCCAAGATCTATGAGATCCTGCAGGGCGGGGTGGGAATCCCCTATGTCCGGCACTTCGGGACGGAAGGGCTATATCATGTCATGGTGATGGATCTGCTCGGTCCCACGCTGGAAGATCTGCTCAACATCTGCGCACGCACCTTCAGCATGAAGACTACTCTGATGCTAGCCGATCAGATTCTGTCCCGCGTGGAGTACATCCACCGCAAGCTTTTTATCCACCGGGACATCAAGCCGGAAAACTTCTTAATGGGCCTGGGACGTCATCGCAACCAGGTCTTCATGATCGACTTTGGTCTGGCTAAGAAGTTCTACAGCCTGCGCTCGCAGCAGCACGTTGAGTATACCGAAAACCGGGATCTGGTGGGCACTGCTCGATATGCTAGTGCCCGGGCCCATTACGCGGAGCAGGGGCGTCGAGATGACCTGGAATCCGTGGGCTACTTGCTGCTCTACTTCCGGCGGGGTCGTCTTCCATGGCAGGGAATTCGGGCAGTGTCGCAGACTCAGAAATACGAGCGGATAGCCGAGTCTAAGGCGAGCCTTCCACTCCAAACACTGTGTTCTGGTTTGCCCGTAGAGTTTTTTCTATACTTAAAGTACTGCCGGAAGCTCCACTTTGCCCAAAAGCCGGATTACGTGTACCTGCGTCAGTTGTTCAAAGTGCTCTTCCGAAACCAGTTAATGATGCACGACTACTTGTACGACTGGGTGAATTTGCGCAAAAAAAGAGCGGTTCAAGAGGTCAAGGAGAGGAACAGGGAGGGGGACGTATATCTAGATCGTAACTGCGACCGAGATCAAGAGAGGCATCGGAATTTAAACCGGGAGAGGAAGGGGGTTAAGGAGACGGAGCGATATCGTAATATGGAAGGATATCGACATGGAAATTGGCGGGACCGAAATGGAAATACGAACAGGGATCGAGAACCTGACATAGATCAAGAGAGAGGTCGATATCTGGAGGATAAACACCCAAAGGATGATCGCAAGGCTGGTTCCTTTACCTATTACCGGCATAAGGAGCCCCTCAGAGATGGCCGTCTGGAGCAGCAGACAGAGCGGAGGCGGATTTACCCGGAGAAGGTATCCCGCCAGCAGCCACCCTGTCTTTAATTTTACGCTGTGCCAGTGCGCTGTTAATTAACTTCTGAGAAACTATATTTAGCATGACTTAACCATTTACTCATCTAAGATCTTTTGTACGGAACACCAACGTCTCGGGTAATTACCAAGTGCTGCCGGGACACAAAGAAGCCAACTGGCAGCTTCTCACACAATGGGGCGAAACTTTGTAGGTATTTTGTATGGAGAAATCAATACCCTGGGGAATAGTCTGGTCTTATTATAGTTGGTTTAATTGGTATGTTAAAGGAACTTAAAAAAAATTAAAAATTGTAAAAGGGATATTGAATTCTAAACTTGGATGCAGGTAGCGGGATTTGAGATCGGAACAACTTTACTAACTGTCCACAGGTCCAAAATTTTTCGTGCGGATTAGAATATTTGTATATTGTTTTTACTGCAGAACTACTGAAACGAGTTTTTATTCTCTTTACTCCTAGAGTATTCTTAATAAATGTTGTTTGTATTGAAAATCTCTGCACAGATATCCAACAATTTTAAAAGTCTGGCCATTTTAAAAAAATTCTGTCGGGAAAACCCGACTATAGCGTCTTTTCTTGTTTATATGTTTTTATGAAAATATATTTTTATGCGCGAAACTAAAGTTGCAATTTGGATTAAGTCAAATGACTGAATGCCCTGAAATCCTTTTAATAAATGTAACCGTTATATATTTGTTAAGTTATGTTTTTTGAGACATTGCAAAAACTAGCTTGGAACACCTTCTGTAGTTTAAATTACAACTCTGTTTTATCAAAAAATAATTTAAAAACTTTTTATGGATTTTCTTGTACTCTAAATTAAAACTGCCTGCATCCAAGCTTTTCTACGGTTTATAAGACAATGACGTTCCAGAATATTTTCTGATTGGAAAGGTAGTGGAACATGAGAAAGTTTTCCGGGAATGTGTAACAAGAGCACGCATACAAAGGGGTTAATTATTAGGCCAGTCATGAGCCGTTACGAGATAACCGACATGTCTTGAGAACGGGTTGCAGAGGCGGGCGAAAGTTGAGACCGAAGAACATAGAAAAGATTCCCCTAGTGGCTTGGATGGAAACAGGGTCGACGTTGTCCACGCAAAGTAGTTTGCTTAGTCGCGCTGCAATAATGTGGACTAGAGCTTACCCAAACGGGCACACACAAGCCCACAAACTCTACAAGCACACACAGATGGCGAATTAACTATTTGCTGGCCCAAAGCAATTTAGCCCAAAGCCCCGAATCTGGCGGCAATGATGAGATGCGGCTGGGCGTGAGTGTGCATAAATCTGTAAATAGCTGGCCCTGCCTTACACTAAGAAAAAAAAGGAATGAGTAAAACGCAATACCTCCTTGGCTTAAGTACCTGTATCCACACATTCCAAGAACTTCGTTGTTGTTTTTATTTGTTACTCTCTTTCGAGTAACGGGAATATATGGTAACTTTCTCAAAAAAGGCTAAGGGCAATCAGTAACGGGAATCTGATGGTAGGGAAACCTTGTTTTAAATGTGAAAGATGGGTGCTAAGTTTTTGCGGATTTGAAATGCGAGTGTACTCAGACTTTCAAAACGTGGTTTTTAGGAAATATTTTTAAGCTTCTGATTCTGTTACCCTGCCTTGGATACCTTCAAACATTTTGCTCTGAGCATCTTGAAAGTTTGACAAAATATATCTAAAAATATTTTGTATTAAAAAAAAAAATTTGTTTTCTAAATAGTTGAAAACCTTTAGAAAAATAGTGCGGAAGGTTTCGTGTTCGACTCATACTTATTTATTATGAAGGTATAATACAACATATGTTGTTTATGTTGAACATTTCATTACATTACATTATAAACTTCAAACTTAAAAGAATATAAACCCATTCAAGAACTCTTCTTCCCTGCATCTTTTTTCTGCTCTTACTAAGAACAGTCTAATTTTTAGCCTTAGAGAACGGTTTTCCCTGTGTACGTGGCTCAGACGATGCCACGCCTATTAAACGTCCCAAGTTTTCCGATCCGATCTGAGTCGGAAGCTTCTACTAGGTACACGCAAAGTACTCTAGGCAGCTTCCTAAGAACATGAATGCATGCCTTAACTTGGAAACCTTCTACCACAGAAAAGGACACGCACACACATGGCTTCTACACCCACACATGGTCGCGTTTCTATACATGAAAAAACGCGCTGGAGCGTAAAAATATTTGTGGGCTTTTGGCTTCGATTTTCTCTGTTCTCTTTTGGACCGCCGCATTTCAAATTAAGTAAATTTTTTTCGTTGAACAAAATGGCAACAAATCTGTGTTTTATTTATAAGTGGCACCGACTGAGTGAGCAGACACATTATGGATGGCAGCGGACTCGGACTTAGTCCAATGATGGGTCCTCGATGAACTTCGGTGACATTCAAATTGGGCAGTTAACGAAAATTGTGCAATTTGTGGGTCAATGACGAAAGAAGTCCTAATATCGAGTGGATGAGGACGGAATGGATATGTGAGTGGTTCCGATGGGACTATTATGCTTATGATTGCCTTAATAGGAATTTACTTGAGAAGAAGGCAACGTTGCGTATGAGCAATATTCTCATACGCAATATAGCCCGAGAGGCTGCATAATTTTGTTTTTGTATGTTTTGCTTGTAAGAGGCGTTCATTAAAAACTTTCATTCGAACTGTTCTTTCCGATAGTAAAATATGTTTTCGCTTTAAAGCAAGTTTTTTTCACATAACTTGGATTATAGTTGGCTGAATTTTATAAGTGTCATTTTAGTATGTCACTTCCAAATCGGGATCGCGTCATTATTAAAATCGGCAATAAATTTTAAAAATTGCAGGCTAAAGGAATAGTTTAGTATTGATAGAAGTCTGGGTGACAAATATTTTTTGTGCATGAAGACTTATAAATTACTCGAAACCTCACAAAAACTTTATACTTGACGATTTTCTCACTCAACTTAAAGTTAGTCGAAAGTTATTATAACATATCATATTATTGGTACATGTTTTATTTACATTCAGTAAAACTTTAAATAAAATATACGAATTTTTATTAGTTAATCAAAATTTTAATTTCCCAACAAAACATGATGTTTTTAAAATTCCATGTTTAATTTAAGCATTTTAGTTTTATCAATTTAAAGCAATTTCTTCGATTACCTTAATAAGCTGAATCTTGTTTTGTCATTTAGACTGTGTGCCCTTAACTTAAGCTTTTTGTTTTATGTTCACTTAAATTCAATTAGGTTTGCAATTAGTTTTAATAAAAGCAGACACAAACGATCGCTGTTTATAACAATTATAATTTAATCAGCTTTCCAAACAAGTAACACCACAGAAATGTGGGGAAATATTTGTGCCTTGTGGCCAAAAATAAATTTGATGACAACGCAATTAAAAATGTTGCATGTGTGGCAAACATGAATTATGCAGATACGTAATTAAATTGGATGCCTACGTTTCGGTTTCTTCTTCATAAATCGAGGGAGCTGCTTTCGTTCTTGTTTTTGGTTTTAATTGCTGGGCATTAATTAAACACTTAAATCGCCTCTTTATTTGCAGAACATACACAACAGTCAACGGTAAATTTGATATTTTTATACAATACAATGCGTAACAACAAATATATACTTTTACAGACTAAACTTGAAATGCATACATACTATAATTTATGTCCTTACCGACGCGTTGCAAAGTTCTGACTTTGGCGATTTAAACTACACACTATTCTAAATACAAACAAGAAAGAACGCTATAGTCGAGTTTCCCGACTATAAGATTTGCGATACTCATTGCTACTTTCAAGCACAATCAATTTTTAGCGCCCTCTTCAAAAAAAATGGTTAGCCTACTTTCGGGCGCAATAAAAATTTTGTACGCACTTGTATACACAATTTTTTGAAAATGGCCAGATTTTCAAAATTTTTAGATATTTGAGTAGATATTTTCTATACAAAACAAAAATGTGGGCGTAAAAAGGGGCGTGGTCAGGTTTTGAAACAAACTTGATCTGCGCTTTGCTAATACAAGTCTGTGTGCAAAATTTGGTGGTTCTAGCTCTTATAGTTCCCGAGATCTCGACGTTTGTACGGACGGACGGACAGACAGACAGACGGACAGACAGACATTTCAACGTTTACAGTATTTGCTTACTCTTCGAGTATCGCAAATAAAAAGGCGAAAACTTAATTTACATTTAACAAAAACTAAATTTAACAAACGACGATTTTTATGCCTTTGGACTTTTTGCTCATACAGTGTCTTAAATAAAATGTATTTTTACTGATCAATTTTTATAAATTATGACTGGTGTTCAACGCTTTAAATTTTAGTACTTAACGTGAATTAAGGTAAGTGGATATTTTGTGTTCGTGAAAAATAATAAATAAAGAAAAAAAAAATTAGCTTGCATATAAAGCAAAGTCGATATAGGCATGTCCGTCCGTATTGATTTTTTACCCTAAATCAAAACCTTGGGTTTTCACTCTTAACCAACATATTGGTCTCATATGGATTGGAAGTAAAATGTGATCACAAAAACCTGATGAGATGACACTATACACTGGGCACATTCGCCGTAGAGGTGGAGAAAAACTCGATTTAAATTTCGATTCATCGATTCTTTACAATTTTTTCAAACATCGATTTATATAGAGTAAAACTCGATCTTTTTTGACGTAACAAGAATACTTTCAAACGTGTTTGTTTATTAAAAAAATATTGTGATTTCGGAAAAAATCTATGTTAACGGGGCAGAGCAATTAAGCAAATACGAAATTTCATTAGCAGTAAAGCAAAGTAAACGCTTATTATTATCATTAACAAATCCAAGGCTTATGAAACATTTTTTTCAACTTTGTGGTGAACCTTTTACTGTAGGGTTTGTCTTGAACCATTGTGTCCTGAAGATTTCGCGGAATGATTTTATAATTTTTTTGAATTAGTGGGTCAGGCAATGACAACGGTGACAAAACATTTGGGGTGATTTTTTTGATTCGAAAAAAAAACTATTAAAATGTGTAGATAAAGACAGTAACTACCTAAAAACACTTCTAACAGTTTTTCGGAGTTCCGCACCGTTTTTGGTAGTTTGAGCTTCAAAAGTTCAAAAACAATTGTTAAAACAATAGGCTTTTTAAAAGTGTTTGAAATAAAATTTTTATACAATTATCTTCGAACTCTTATTAATGTGTTCCAAAAAGAAAAAATTTGTATATTTTACTTTGACACTTTATATCGATTTTTCGTCCCGCCGCGAATGGGATTTCCATAGCAAATGCACGCAAGCAGCGCAAGCGTAGTGGTAGACGCCGGCAGCGCAGTCGACGTGATCGCCAATTGTATGAAGTCGACGACGCTTGCGCTGGCGTCGAAAAATCGAAAAATCGATTTAAACGAAAATAGGTTTCTCTCCACCTCTAATTAGCAGTTATATACTTGTCACTATGTTTTAAACTTTCGCTTTAACAGTCTCTTTAGAAAGTCATTTGAAACCGGATCGAAAATCACAAGCTAATATACCTAAAGCTGAACCAACAATTTGCCTAATGCACCAGAAGGTTGTTCGTATGGTTATAAATTATTCAATTGAAACATGTTAAAAATTCACAGTGAATTATTTACGCAGAAGACCCTGTACACGGATATTTACACGGACAAAAGTTTTACTATACACGGTCGTCTGCACGGTGGGCCCCACTGATAACCTCTAAGGGGTTTCGGGCCACATAAATTAAGCCATAAATTTGCCTCCATTCACAAACAGGCACAACTACAGAAATCATGGGCACACACGAGCAGTCAAACTCTCGCGTTCTCAGTTGGCAAGTTTTATTGCATAACTTTGTGCGACTTTGTGGCTTTGCTTCACAGTTGTTGCTGCTGTTGTAACGAGTGTGTTGCTGCGTGGTCAGCAGCAGATGTTGGGGCTGCTGCTGCTGATTTTCCTGCTGCAAATCAGTCAACATGGCAAATTATAACCCATCCCACAAAGCGAGCCGTGTCGATAAGCAGAGGACAGGCTGGGGCACATGTGGCGTATGATTAATGCATCTGCAACGCGCTTAATGCTTTTAAGTACGCATAAATGATGGCAGTGGGCTTCTCGAAATTGCAACTTGCTTTAGACCTTATCCTCGTCCTGTTAATGGAGCTAAAATCGCATTATCCGCAATCAGAATCAACGATAAACCGAGCTTCCAATTGAGTTGGGGATCATTGTGTTACGCAACTGCAAATCAAGATTTCTGTTTGGCTTACATGAATTCCAGATAATTTGGAAACCTATCCCACTAAAAAGTTTCACATTTTAAAAGTGCAATGTACTTTGTCCCCGGAAGAAAATTCAAATTAAATAAACATAGATAGAATTTGTATATAGTTCTTACAAAGTGTTTAGAGTTACAACTTTTTTGTTTTTGAAAAATTAATTTGTTTTTGCTTATGTACTTTCCGATTTAGGTATACTAAACCAAAATTGAATCCTTTTTCATAAATATTTTCTACATTTTAGGAATGTTTTTAAGTTTAGCTTTTTAACCTGTATTTTGTACAGTGTAACAAAGCTTAGCGACAGATGTGCTAGAATATGTACTCTAAGTATTTACTTACCGAATTAAAGGAGTCAATAGAATTTCATTGCCGCAGTTCCCTCAGTTAAACTCAATTTACTGGGTACACACCATTTTGGCTTTGTGTTTTCGTAACTTATTAGCTAATTAGTAAAATATTTGCGGTCTAATCACACAGTTAATATTCCCTACTAAAGCATCACATAAACCCAATATCAAGTGGCTTAAAATACACAAGCGAACTTCCATTTGATTCGCCCAAGCGTCTTTGATTGATGCGCTAATTGAACATTTAGTCGCAAAGGCAAAGCAAATATTGATTTTATTGACACATCTATCAGGCTCATCGGCCAACAACCAATGCAACAACAGGGCACAAAAGTTTGTGTAAAGTTTCTCTGTTGTCGTTAAGCTTGTTTCGTTTTATTTATTTATTTTACTCAGTGGCACCGCACTTTTTTCCCTTTGACAGAGAGAGGGGGACAGAGCTAGTCGCGTGCTAAGTCCATCCCGCTTGTTCCCACGAAATCGCCCTAATATGGGTCCACTGTGTATGTGTATGTGTTTGCCAAAGCGCTTGGCTATTAAACCAATTTTAGGCAAACAAAAAGTGGGAGAAGGGAATACAGACGAAGAAGGGCAACAAACGGAGAAAGCAAAAACAGAGTTTTTTGTTAGCATGGATGAAAAGGGTATCGGAGCATTGCTGGAATCTTAAAGGACGCTTTAGAACTTTCATTTTGAAAATAGTTCCAAAAAATGATTGCGAAAAATCAAGTTGTCGCATTAAAAATTTGTATTCGTCGTATTTTAAACTCACACATTATCAAAAAATTAGCATTTTTCGATAATGTTTCGCAATTTAAATCGTGAAATCAGGAGTCGGAATTCTCAAGAGGTTCCAAATTTTAACAAATCAATACTGAACCTACTTATGCTTTTAAAAGAATAAATATTCTCGAAATGTTGAGGTAACCAATTGTCTATATTAATTCCTTTACACGACCACTTTTTTTAATTTGACGACGACAAAAAAATCACTTTGTTTTGTTCTGATAGGGCATCCTTTTCTACTCCAAAGGCTGACCCTTTTTAATTGCTTAAACATTTAGGCAGTTTCACTCTTTTTCACGAAGAAGACCCACCCTAAATAAAAATAGAAGAGACCTATAGCTTAAATTAGTTTAGTTTGAAGAGGGCAGAATACCGAAAAGGCAGGTGTGAGTAAAAAAGAAATATAACCCTGTAATTTTCGTAAGCGGCTTTTAGGCCTTTGTCCTGTTAATTGCCTTTGATTGCCCATCTAGCGATATCTTAGACAAATAATTCTTGTTCAATATTTATTCCTTGCTTACTTTTCTGTGTTGTAATCTTTTTAGAATTTTAAGACTTTTTTTATGCCAGATGAAGTTTCCAAATTTTAATTACAAGCCGACATTGGCTTAAAATTTGGATGGATTTATTTGACGAAATAGGGCTTTACAATTTTCAATGATTAGAATTTTAGTATTATTACCGGCCCTTATTCCATTATTATTGCGTTACAAACAGCAGATATGTATCTCATGTTTTCGAATTGTTCAATATGAAAATATGTGATATGTGTGTACGTAATACTTAACTAACTCTTTTAGGCACTAAATAAAATTAATAAATCAATTTTTTAAACTCCAAAACAACTAAAAATTTCTTTGCCTCCGAAAAATCAGCGTATTTCATACGATGGCTAATATGGCTTGCTGATCGAAAAGTGAAGACCAAGTTTGCTTCAAACTTTCGTCACGTACTTCAAAGCACTAAGCATCCACAGTTTGAAAGATAGAAATTTCGTACTATAGACGAAGTCTAAAACTTTTTTCACTTTTGATTGATTTTGAAAATCGACAACGTTTTTCCGTTATTGTCAAAGTCGCAATTACACTTAAATCTTCCTTTTATCAAGTTTGTTTAATGAAAATTCACAGCTGAATGAAAAGTTCATTTTATATTGAGCTTACCCCCAAAAAAAAACTTTGGATATTTCTGAAGTACATTAAAAACTTCATTTAAACAAGAAAGAACGCTATAGTCGGGTTTTCCGACTTTCAGATTTCCGATATTCATTGCTCCCTTACAATAAAGGTCTTATCGGCTTTCAAGCGCAAAAGGTATTAAACGTATTTGTATACACAATTTCTTGAAAATGGCCAGATTTTCAAAATATTGATATCTGTGTGGACATTTTCATCACAAGCAACATTTGTTAACGCCACTTTTCTCTAGCATTTTCAAAATATTGATATCTGTGTGGACATTTTCATCACAAGCAACATTTGTTTACGCCACTTTTCTCTAGCATTAAAAATGTGGGCACCACAGAGTTTCGCGGCTTGTGGGCGTTGGAAGAGGCGTGGTCAGGTTTTAAAACAAACTTTATGAAACATTTTGTGGTTTTGGCACTTATTGTTTCCGAGATCTCGACGTTTGTAAAGACGGACGGACGGATGGACGGTCAGGCAGACATTTGAAACGTTCCCAGTATTTACAATACTATTTTTAGTACCGGATGAAATGAAAGTCTTTTATACTTACTTTAGTAAAATTCTCATTCTTGGTCAACTAAATTGTAAATGTTTGTTGCAAGTGCTAAAATCTTTAACCCGAACTCAGGGTAATTGAACTGAAATTGAACGCATTGGAACAGCTTAAAATGTTTTAACATTTAAAGCTTCTAAGAGGCTTTGGTTTAGAATAAAACGGCTTCTGGATGACAATTATGTCACTCAATTCAAATGAGTTTTGTCTGACTTGAGCGTTGCATACAAAGTAGATATGTATATTCTGGACTATGCAGTTCCAATTCGGCTAACAGACTTTCTGAAAGTTAAAAGGCAGCCGCTTTTCACTTAATTTAATGCAGTTCTATTCTGGTCAGCCAAACGGCCATTTACAAATGTACTTTTAGGCTTACGTCACATTGGGCTTTCATTCACTCCATTTTGGGCAAAATTTGTCTGCCTCTTTGGGAATTAATAACACTAAAAGCTTCACCTGGCTATGCCAAACCAGTGCAGACTGTGAGTCAGCCGTTTTGCATTCCTCTATTAGTTTCAAGCTGGTGCACAATGTGAGACACAAAGGGTTTCGACAAAAACTGTAATTTGCAAGAAAACCACAATTACAAAAATAAACACTCCTCAGACAGACGCTCTTTTTAAGACTCACAGGATTATGGGAAATCACAGAGATGGGTCTTGGGATTTAATGAAATGTGCATGACTTTATTGGCAAGTTTTTGGATGCCAGGCACGGTTCCAAGCTCAGACTTAAAAGGCTAGATTGCACGTACGCATTTTAAGTTTGTACAAGGCAAAAGTCACGACTATGTATTAGATTATCAGGATTTTTAAAGAATTAGTTGCATTTATCTAAAAACTGACTATAGATTTTTTGATACATTGATTTTTTGCGAAGAAATGAAAGAAAAAACTGTTAATAAGAACAAGAGAGGACGCTATAGTCGGGTTTTTCCGACTATCAGATTTGCGATACTCATTACCCTCTTAAAAAACAAAACAAGAAAGAACACTAAAGTCGCTAGCCCTCTTAAAAAAGTGTAGCCTGCTCTTAGGCGCAATTAATTTTTAACGCTCTTGTATACACAATTTCTTAACTGGCCATATTTTTAAAGTTTTCAGATATCTGGGTAGATATTTTTAATTAAGGTTTCGCGGTTTGTAAGCGTTAAAAGAGGCGTGGTTTAAAACATACTTGTTTTGCGCTTTGCTTATAAAAGTCCGTAAGCAAAATTTGGTGGTTCTAGCTCTTATAGTTCCCGAGATCTCGACACTTATACGGACGGACGGACAGACAGACATTTGCAACGATCACAGTATTTGCTTACTCTTCGAGTATCGCAAAACAAAGTAAACAAGAAAGTCACTTCGTCACTGCTTAGGTAGATTTTTTTTTTAATAAACTGTCAAAAAATTTAAATGAGACGGAATATAACAATTAATGCGTCCCCACGTCTCGGCAGCAATGAGAAGCGCGTCATTCTCAGACGAAGTAGGGCGAATAATGTAAATCGTGCTTCTTTAATGAATAAATTGCTCTAACTAATAAAGTACTTGGAACTCAAACATGAAATTAGTTTGAAACCATTTCCTTACTATCCAATAATAAGACAATTAACTTATTAACTCTTTTTTGGCATCAAACTGTGTCGACCAGTTACAAATTGAAAAATTTACTTGAACATAAGTATTTTGAAGAAATGTTGCCAGGACCTGGCTTAAAAGAAAGCCAACTACCAGGGGATAGCCCAATCTCCTGACACATGCATCCTGGAAATTGCAAAGTCTTGTCCCAAATTGTTATTGCATCTGCAGTCGCATGCGTGGGGGCTTCGTGTTGTGTTTGAATTGTTTATTAAAAAGGCAAACGTTGAGCGTGTTTTTATTATATTTCATTCCCCTTGATTGCACTTTATCTGGGGTTGCACAACTTTTGCTTGGTAAGTGCAGAAAACGAAACATTCGCAAATAAGTTTCTAGTTCAGTTGGACAAGTTTCTTCTTTCTAGAAAACTTTTTTGTGTCCTGTAGCGTATACAGACTTCTGGAGAGCTTCCAAGAGAAGATGTGTAAATGCTGTCGAAGGTGGGTAAACTGGTTGTTGGGGAGGTCTGAGCAGTCAAGCATTAAGTGCCATAATGAGATTAAAAAGAAATGGAGCTGAACTTTAATTTAATTGCATACAACTTATTGTTGGAGAACCCACATAAAAACATCGCCCTGCACTCATAAAATTTCATAGTCTAAACTCATATGCTTTAATTTCAAATGAAATTCAAGGCACTCGCATGCGATTCGCAAGCCATTAGAGCTAATGATTCTATAACCAAGATGACGTTCTCAGGATAAGCCACATGTCTGGAATATTTTTATTTATTTTTCACCACGCTTCCATTTGCAAACAAGATAAGGATAATTTGTTTACTTAAGAATAACTTTTGTGGTTGAGAAAGTAAAAAAAGCTACAATGTTTGTTAAAGAAACAGACTGGAACGGCTAGATTTTGATGCTAAAAAAATGTTTTTTCAAAGCAATATTTTGTATATAAAAATTAATCCATTGGAGATAAAAAGTTTGTAAAAAAACAAAAGATTTATGTTCTTTAAATTCGACCTTGAGTTCGCTAAAACGGCTTACCTTACAAAAAAATGTTACTTAAACAAGCCAAACAAACATTTTAATTTAAACTATTCGAATACTCAATTTTAGAAGGCTTAAATTGTTTATATTTGTGCTTCTATTTTTATTAATAAATGCAGTAGGTATAGTACAGTTAATTTTAAACCTTGAAAGAAATTTTTTAAAAGATTTACTCGTACTCGGTGATACATAGATAAAAATGAATTGTTGGATCATGTTTCAGCTAGGCGCTTGAAATATATTAATAAATTATTTCAAAAGAGCACACCCTTTACTAAACAGGAGTAAGAAATTTTATGTATAAAACAGATTTTGAGGTTTATGGAGGCAAAACTGATTTCGTTAGGAAAAACAGCTTCTGTCAATTTCAGTTGGATTTGTGCAAAGTTTTTGGAATTGAAATTCCTTGCAGCAATTAAAATTTCTGCCATGATTTTTCATGAACATTTTCGACAAGGGGTTCTGCATCTGCCAAACAGCTTTACTGAACCAACTTTCACTTAAATTGCGGGCAGGAGAAGAGTCCAGCATCAAGTTCGTTCACTTAAATTTCCCAGCTATCCACGCATCTAACTTCGTTCGTAATTTCTTATGTACTGACCCCCAAAAACCTCCGTGTAAGCGGTCCAAGATTAATGACTTTTCCCCACTCACTGACGACAGCTGCCCGTGCTGATCTGTGTGTGTATATTTTAATAATTAATGCATAAATAATGATATACACAAACTGTGGTCAGCCGCTAAGTGGACCGCAAAACCTGAAAAAATTTTGTATAGCAAGGACGAACAGAACGCGCCGAAAGGAAAGAAAAGATGAGAAGAAAGTTACAATAACTAACCTGATTTTGCTGTTGCTGCTGCTGTTGCAATGTTGCTGCTGTGTTGATGTTGCTGCTGCTGCTGCGACTTCCGCTGCTCCGTCTTTCTGTCCCGCTCTCTCGCTTTCTCGCTCACACAACATCAACAACAATTGGGAACAGTTAATCCATCATCATTATGATTTTCTTATTTTGTTTTCCCTCTCTTAACTTTTACTGATGGAAACAATTTTTTGTTGTTTATTTTTGGTTGGGTGCTGCTGTTGGCTTATTTTCGGGGTATTGTTTTGCTGACTTTCTATTCGTGTTGGCAGCAACATAACATTTTTTATTTGTGTCCTACCCTGAAATATTTTTTTTTTTTTTTATGTACATGAGCTCGTGGCACTTTTGAAAAGTCATTTACAGTCCTGGCATTTATGTATATTGTTTTTTAATCCCGCTCGGCTCGACTGCTGCAAGATTCTTGTAATTAGCTGCTGAGACAATAATAATAAGTACAACAACAAGTGGCCACTCTGCTTTGTTTTTATTGCCTAATGCAAATTTAATTGCGGTTTGTTTTCCAACGCCCCGGCGAGAATGGAAAATGTTTTGTACTTCCCAATGGATTTTTGTGGTTACATTTTGAGACCTTATCATGTTTCTGTGGCCCCAATTTGCCACGCCCCAGCACGCACACACAGACGCCCACATGCTGTGCTAGACCATACTCATTTGCTTCTGATTTTCCTCCATTTTGACTCTTCACCCGCTTTTCCCTCTGAGGGAAAACTTTCAGCTTATTTCTATTGCCATATTGCCGTTGTTGTTGTTGGCTTTAATGAGCTTCCTCCTGATTGTGGCAAAAATGGGAAAACCATCCAGCTTCCGACTTCAAATCATGATGTTGAAAGTATCACCCTAACTTGCCACCTGCACTGGCATTAAATAAATTAAGTTTAGCAATTGGACGATCATTTCAAAAAACCTTGTCAATAAGAAAAAGAAATTTAATACATAGCACTGAAAAAATGAAAATAGGTATAAAAAGGGGTAAAGGGTTCTGATCGATACTTCGTAGGACTTGAAAAAAATCGATACTAAGTACTATTGACACAAACGATTATGTTGTTAGTCTATTATATCCAGGCATTTAATCCAGATAGAACACCTATGTTTAAAATTTGTTAACGCTGAGGGCTTACGGATTAAGAAAATTGTTTGCATAGAATGTAAAACAAAACTGTTTTTTATGTTTCTGTGATCTATGGTTTCATCCCTTAACTTCCTTATTTTTTGACATTTTCTAAGGATATTTTGTTTGATATATACATAACCTACAACAATAATTCCACTTAACTTTTTATGTTCTAATGTTCAAGTTTGGTTTAAGATCTATAGGATTAATACCAAATATTTGGTTTATTTTAAAAATGTTTACCAACCAAAAACTACCAAAATTGAAGTTCTAAAAAACACCCTTATTCACACTTTTTCAGAGGATTGTAAGTGCTCAAGAAAAATGTACCAAATAAAAAAAAAATTTTTAATGCTATGTTCTATAATCATGTTCTTATTCGTATTTTATTATCTTCATTTGCTTAGCCAAGTGACTTTTGATGTCCCAGTGGGCATTGTTAGTCAACTTCTGTGATAACTTTTGGCACCCAATAATAATCATCAAGCCGAGTCCTTATAAACGCTTCTTTTCGACTTGGGCACAACTCAAGTGCAACAGTGCGTATGCGTTATCCGAAGTTTGAACAACAATTGTTGCCTTGGTAATTGTGGGTAAAACCGAGTGCTGTTGTCGTTCCCAGCTGATGGGCGGGTAGCAGCTGTTATCACATCCTAATGCTAATGCGATTTTCATTGCTAGTGGGTGTATCGGCGGCATTATCGTCCTTTCCCCACCCCCTTTCCCCATCCCTTTTCCTTCAAATCTAGTATCACACTCCTCGGCGCATGCAAAGCAAAATTCATAGCATACTTATAGCAGCTTGCTGATGTTAACGATGCCTTTGGCTGTCTTCAGATGTTGCTGCCGATGATGATGATGGCTTATGTAACTAACGCTGCATAAATCCGTGCACACACACAAGCTCGGGCAGAGGCCCACGAAAAACTTGTATAGTTTCTGGCTGCTCCTTAACTATTCAAATGACATTTCTTGTTTTTTCTCATCAGACATTTCTATCTCCCTGGGTGTTTAAGTGTGTATGTGAGGCAGTTGTGTCTGCAGCAGTGGTAATTCTTTTGGCGCACTCATGCCCCGAAATGCTGCGTGCTTTTAACACTAACAAGCGGCAGCAAAAGAACTAGAACCGAAGAAGTGGACGTCTGTCGTCGCCTAATTTTAAACGGGGATAGAAGGATGTCCTGCGAGACACACACTCCCGCACTAGCACCGACACTTACACTCACACGAGCACATCTGTTTCACTTCACTACCACACACGTTCTCTTAGACTTGGCCCGGTTCGGTTGGCTTTGGTTTTGGCTTTTGGCAGCAATTTGGCTTGCGACTCTGCTGGCGGATGCTGCTCTCGTTGCTGTTCATCTCCCGTCGATGGACCATTTTTGACTGGCTTCCAATCGAAGCCATTGGCTGCTTTTCGTCGCCTTTCTCGTTTTAACCAGCAGCGGAGATCTCATAACAGTGGCTGGCTCTCCTCTCCGACTGCTGTTGCTGCTGGGTTGATTCCTCACTTCTTATACGAATTTATACGAATTTTGCAAAAAGAGAGAATCCTTCAGGGAGAGGAATCAGATGGCGAGTTTCCTTCTCTTGTTGCATTTTACAGGCTCACAGAGTCAAAAATAACGCACGTGAGTTGTTAAAGTTGCCAGAAGGTTCAAAAATCATTTAACTTCACAATGATGAACAAGAAAGAACGCTATAGTCGGGTTTCCCGACCATCAGATTTGCAATACTCATTAAAAAAAAAAAAAAAAACGCTAGAATCGCAGCCCAAAAAGTGTTTGCCTTCTTTCGAGCGCAATAAATTGTCAACGCACTTGTATACAAAATTTCTTGAAAATGGCCAGATTTCTAAAATGTGGCACCACGCGAAACTTCGGGGTTTGTGGGCATTAAAAGGGGTGTGGTCGGGTTTTGAAACAAACTTTGCTTACAGACTTCTAGTCTGTGTGCAAAATTTAGTGGCTCTAGCTCTTATAGTTCCCGAGATCTCGACGTTTGTACGGATAGACGGACGGACGGACGGACAGACAGACATTTCAATGTTTACAGTATTCGTTACTCTTCGAGTATCGCAAATAAATATTGTTGTACTAATATGTTCATGCAATATAATTTGTACATGCAATGCACACAGGGCCAGCGAGTCAAAATGTTGTCCAAAAACACGTTATTTAAAATAAATTTAATAAATCTACAATGGAATCTTGTTTAAAATACTTTAAGCTAATTTTTGCCAACGTTTCATACTACCATAATTGATTAGTACGTTTTTTTATGGCATATTTTTAAAGTTAATGTTCGTAAAATATTTCACACATAACTTATGTAGCAAATAAAAAATAAAATATGTAATTATTCTCTTTTTTTTAATGAATTCTTAAAGTTAGGACTTGAGCATGCTCAAAAGGCAGTGTAAACTGTTATAGTATATTTTTGAAACTTGTGTAGGGGAACATGGGGCATAACGGGGCAAGGGGCAGAACGGGATGAAATTAATAATTGTCCCACACTGCACTATGGGGAAAATTACCACTTTATCTGGCATTTGCATGTTTTTTAGAAGTTTTCTAATTAACAAAAATTTATTGTTAACTTATTAAGAAAACATCAGACTGTTATGCCCCGAACTCAAAATGTTAAATTTAACAGTCCCATGTTAGAATATCTAGCTGTTAAGTTAACAGTTGCAATCGAAAGAACGTGCGCTAAGTTTTGTACATTTTTGCATTGAGTTTTGTTCTTAATTTTTGGTAATGGCAAAACAATTAGAAGGAAATCAAATCATGAACATTGATTTAGCAGGTTTTCACTGTGCGTTTAATGTATTAAATCGTTTAAATAGTGGGTCTGTATATTAATATTGTGTCGTTTTATAAGAGCTTCTTAAGCTGAATTTTTAGTAACAAATTTCAACTTTGGAAAGGATTATGTAAAAGAATTTAGAATTGTTTAGCTGTTTGTCCTAGTTTATGTTATAGCTTTTTCAATTCTGAGTTCACAGGTGTTGGTCTTACTTTCATATTTTTCCATATTTTGGTGCAATTTGCATTTTTGTTATGTAACCTCAATTTTTCCAACGCAGATTTCTTTGCTGTGTGGAACAGCAAGAGGGGCCGGAACGAACCAGGAAAGGCACTTAAAAGGAATTTTGAACTGCACACATGCAATAATGTTAATAACAACATTTTAAAAGTAAAAAACCATACATTTTTGGAATAACTTGTTGGCTAATTGGCTAAAATATAATAGCATTTACATGAACTTTGGATGAAGACATTCACAATGGTTAAAAAAAAGTAAAAGACTGGTTTGATGGCCACTTTATTTATTTGGATCAAAAGGCAAAAGAGTTTAAAGACTGGATGCAGCGGAACTACCAAACTGCCAAGGTGATGAGGTTTTCTTGCTAGTTCAAGCAGCATTAGGAAAAAAAAAAAAAAATATAGTTTTTTATAATTTTGGGGGCGGAAAGGGGCGTGGCAAAAATCCTATATGTGTATGTTGTTCCACGTTTGAAAAGTTTACTTTTAAAAATGCTGGTAAAATGCTATTTTTTCGATTTTTTGGGCGGAAGGGGCGTTGACACGCCCATTTTTCTAAAATAGTTTCTTATGGTCTATAACAACAAAATAAAAAAAACCGCAGTGAAAAATCTCTTTTGGTTTACTCACAATAATAAATGCCAGATAAAGTGGTCATTTTCCCCATAGTGCACTGTCGCGCCATTTATTGAAATTTACATCAACATAGTTTTACATCATATGCGACATTTTGAAAGTGAAACCGGCACAATAATTGCGTCAACATATTGTTTGCAGCATATATGGTGTAAATTCCGGTCGAATTGTAACTTTCGAGATTTTGCATATCTAAGTAAGTAATATTTGTTTATATTTTATAAATATTGGGTTCATTCCAAGATATAATATGTTGTTTCAGCTTTACATCGCATATTTCTTTTTTTCATTCCATGTGCTAGTTTTTTTTTTATAAGGGTTAATCAAAAAAGTGTTCCCGGGGGCAAAACGGGCGGGGCATAACGGGGCACAATCTTTTGCAGTAAGCAAACTCAAGGTGTGATTATGACGATGAAGGCTGTTATTTATGTACTTGTTTTGAAATTTCAATTTATTTATTTTCGACGACTATTATCACAAATCTGCAGAGCGATTTTTTTAAACAAAATCAACAAAAATTTATTTTTTTAAGTTTATTTATAAAAGTTCACTATTTTATCACTTTTTCATATTTTGCAATAATAAAAAAAATTTGACAACAACTGACTGTCTTATTTATTAACAATAAAAACATTTTATGCAAATATTCGCAACTTAAATTAATTTTATAACAAAGAGAAAGAAGTATCCCGTTATGCCCGTGCTCGGGGCATAACGGGATGAAAACTTTTTTTCTAAATCGTCAAAAAATATAATTCAATCACATGATTTTTGATGTTCTTAAATTTTTTTCATTATAATATGAGTTAATTAAGATTCCTAGAAAAAAAATTTACACAAAAAACATATTTTGTATGTGAAAAAAATCATAACTGAAAATTGCCCCGTTATGCCCCACGTTCCCCTACACATTAAAAGTATGCAATTCTCTTGGAATTTTCTTGTTTGGTAACTAAAATACATAAATTAAAATATATTGCCTTATTTTGAAGGCTTTTATCAAAGTTGATTTTAAAAAATATAAATTATTGCTTAAAATAAAAAATTGCTTTTTGGTCATCATGTTGTAAAATAACTAAGCTAAACTCGTGTTTTACAAATTGTTTGGTTTTTATATTTGTATTATTTATTTATTATTTATTTTTTAGATGTTTTCTTTTCTTGTTGAGTTTGTGTTAATTTGGGTTGAATCCCTGCAGTAGATAATTTTTTTTTTAAATAAAAGTTGGGACACAAATTTTTTTTTTAATTTTTTTAAGAACAATAATTTAGCTTCCTAGCTACGCACGGGAAGAAATGCCAGCTTTTTGGCCAAAATGAGCACTTTCTGGCCCACTGTGCAATGTAACCTAAACTGTGTTGTACTATTCATGATTTTATCGTTGAAATGTTTTCCTACAGTCAATAAATAAAATGTATACAGAAACAAATCAAATAATTATGACGAAATTTCTCATTTGTATTATTTTTTTAAAAAAGTTTACCAAACGATTACCGAATACCTTGCCGCTTACATAATTGATGACATGGTGGCAACGCCATAACATGTATTAGTCAAATCTCTGATGTAATCTCTTCTACTTTAAGTATTCTCTCTTGTTTTATTCTCTCCCTCATTCTATTTGACAAATTTTACTCTCATCGCGCATGCTCTTTTGGGTGCAAAACAACTTCGAATTTCGAGCAGATGGACAACAATGAAAATCCTCCAACAACAGGCCCACCCACATACATATATAGAGCACCACGAAACCAAAACTCGTTTAGTTGCCGCGTTGACAACTTTGTGGCAGGCAGCAAACAAACAAGCCCTCACAATGGTCCAAGATGCTGACGGGGGGTGGTGAAGTGGGCTGCATCTGCAATATGAGATGCCACATGCATCGTCTTCGGCGGGAGGGAGGTTGGCCTGAGCATTGACCTGCTTAGACAGTAGAGCGATTTATAACTCCCTTTCACGGCAATGGGAGTAGCAGCATTAAAAGGCAAATAAATCTAAAGTTAAACTTTTGACACTGTCTCGGCATGGAGCCACGAGGCATTTCCTTCCGCTTCCCTCCACTTCCGGTCGGAATATGTCTGCCCTGTCAGCGACTAACAAAAGGAGTGACACTCGCTTATTCACACGCACAGCTGCACTGAGAGAAATAATCAGGAAGTTATCTCTAAGAAACTATTAAATTTTGAGCTACGTTTGTACATATAAACATATATATGGGACATTTATTTTTCCCAGAACAAGTGCCTTAAAAAATCAATAAACAGTATTGGATGAAATTTAATATTACTTACATATGTACCGATGATATAAAATCGATTTTGTTGTATCATTTTTTTCCGCAGCTCCTTAAAGACATTTTATTTTAAGACATCAGGAAAATATCATACTAATACTAAATGCATTAAAACGAAGGTAAGGATCTCGTTTATAGTGTTTCTCTGGTGAATGTAAAAAAATATATATATGTAAATCAAAAGTATATGTACATCAAGGACTCTTTCTCATATTATATCGGGTTTGAAGTTATCTGTTTTACATTTTTTGTTTCTGTGTATTTATTTACATTATATACGGATAATATTTATGAGCGCCCAGCACCTCTTTTCCAAAACCTTGTACAACTCGGAAACAAATAATAATATTTTTTGCGCTTTTCTGTGCCAGTCCGTTGTTGTTCGCATTCCTCACATTTTCGTTGCTATTCTTATGACAATGTCAACATTTCTTTTGCTTCTCTAATGGCCTGACATAAGCACACACAAACCAATCGCACACTCTCAAACTTCGGCACACACGCACCTACTTATAGTACATATATGTGTTTTCAATCGCTTGTTGTTCTCTTGTTGGTTATGCATAGCCATAAATTTTGGTAGAAGCTTCTCTAGGTTGAGGGATACGGGCAGTCCGAAAATAAAGCGTATAATTTTTGATGCTGACACACACGCATACAGACGTGAGAAAAGGAAGGGACCCCACACATAGTTACCCATTGTTGTTTTCGCCATTTTTTGTTTGTCATTTAACAGATTTTTCTGTCCTTGCTTGGTATTGATTTCTAATTTTTCCTTCGTAGGCTCAATAAAAAATCTTTGCTTCACATGAGTGTTACGGTGTCTCTGTGTGAGTGTGTGTTAAAGCGTATTTTTATTATGTGCGCGTGTGTATCGCATTGATTTTGTAATTTATGAGCGATTTGATGGATTGCGCAAATAATTTTTTATGCCTCTTTTTGAGCATTTATTGTTTTACAACTTGTGGTGGCTTTTGCTAGGGGCTCTAATGGAAGTGTTGCGGCTTTTGGAGGCGCACCAAAGTGCTCCACATGGTTCTTTGGTTTCTATAATGGCTAACATTACAATTGCGTAAAATTTGAGCTTAAGTTAAGGAAGCGAAGAGTGTTGCCTACATTTTGGGACAAATCGTGAGTTAAGGCAGGCACTTAAAGAAGCCAAAACGCTTCTCGTTTTGATAACTAATATAAAATGATAAAATCATAAACGTACATTTAAATTAAAAAGTTCTTAAGTTTAAATTAAAAACAGAAGTAAATTTCGAGCTTTTTTTTTATGCAGAGCCCAAAATAAACACAATAATTTTCAAAATTAAACTCTATTCTATGCTGGTTTTGAATTTGCTTTACAAATAATGAAAAATGCTGTTATGGTGTTCTTGGTTAGCTTAACACAACTACGTAAATAATGTTCTACCCAAAAAGAACCCATAAAATAAATAAATAAAAATACATAAATAACTAAAAACGGGTAGGGGAAAGTAGGGTAAGATGGGACGGCTGGATTCTGATCCCTGTAAATTATACAATAAACCAAACAACAAAGCCTCGGCTGGTTTTTCGGGAAGTCTAAAGCCTCTAGTAACAACATATAAAAAACGATGATGATCAGAAAAAATTGTATGTGGTTTTTACTAATTTTAAGAAACTGTCATTTTTGGAGGTATTAAAAAATCGTCGGGTAAGATGGGACGCTTGTTATTTGACCTATGTAAACTGTGTTATAAAGCAAAAATGAATCGTCAGCTGATTTTTGGGGAAGAATATGATGTCTTGCAACAATATATATAAATCCGAGTATATTTAAACAATTTTTTGTTATTTAAATGGACCGATATTGTGAAGTCAGAAAAAATTCACTCGATTTGCAAAATTCAGAAAGTTTATTTTTTACATTCTGTTAAAACGTACATGATTGTTGTTTTTTACTTTTTTAACGTTTTTTTCTTATCTTTCGATGCACCTTTTCTCGCTTGTCTCTTCAGTTTTGCACCCTTTGCCGTATTTGGAGAATTCAATTCCCATCTTACCCGACGGCGACTGTTTTTACTTAAAAATCAATAATTCGATAATGACATAACCTAGCATTGACATTGTACGCAATTATTACGTCTAAGGGATTACGGAAAAAGACTAGGTACTTAATTTTTTTATATTCACGAAGAACACGAAATGCCAGGCTGATGTTTACGCCAAAAAAGTCGACGACTGGAGAGCGAAAAACTTTCAACGATTCGGAAAAATTATAGAAAATGCAAATACATGTGAATGTGACAAAATTTTCTTTAAAATGACAATACCAACTGAGTACTAAAATATAACATAGATGGCAGCATGTTTTCCTATTTAAACATACAGCGTCCCATCTTACCCACCGTCCCATCTTACCCACCGTCCCATCTTACCCTACTTTCCCCTATTACTTAGTAAGCATGAATGAGTTCAGTACTGTTTATTCCTTACACATACAAAAACAGACCCCGTAAAACAATGTTCACGTATTAATTGGTATTCGTGAGTTCCCTACATTTAAATAATCCATAAGCTGCCACATCTGTGCCTGGTTTCCCACCTATGTATACGGTTTTTAAACCATCTGAGCTCCATAAAATAACTATTTGCTGGTAAATGTGAATCCGGCCAATCCAGTCCACATTTTACATTTAAATTTACATACATACCTAGGCAGTATCCATTGTGTGCCGGCTACTGTAAACGCTTAGGTAAATACTTCCTGGGCCTGGAAAGAAAAAAACTCATTTCAAACAGCCCGTAGTAACAATTCTAATTGGGACAAACAGCGGATAAATTGAGATAAATTGTATCTCTTTTGGCTCAATTTAGGAATATTCGAGATACACCGTTTTTAATCCTGTTTGGGATTGTTCCAAAATCGTTTATATAAAGGGTTTTTTAAATTTAACAGAATGAATTTTTATAATTTTGTTTAACCAACTAGCTTACTAAACAGGGTTTTTAATGGACTTAAGTATGGTTTTTTAAAAAACTAAATAGGTTAAGTAATTGTGACTTTTTTTTTATAAATTTTTTTTTTTTTTTTTTTTTTTTTTAAAAAAAAATAATTTTTTTTTTTTTTTAAAATTTTAGGGGGGGAAGGGGTTTTAAAAACATTTTTTTTTTTTTTTTCCCCCCAAATTCAATATACTTAATAATCATCTTGTTTTTTATCTCTTAAATTTATTTTAGAAAATAAAGTCGAAGTTTTTTAAACTGATTCAATTTAATATTGATGTATTTAGCATTCGTTCACTAACTAAGCACTATTGACATTTTTATTTGCGATACTCGAAGAGTAAGCAAATACTGTAAACGATCAAATGTCTGTCTGTCCGTCCGTCCGTCCGTGCGTACGAGCTCCTAGATCTCGTGAACCATAAGAGCTAGAGCAACCAAATTTTGCACACAGAATTCTATATACCCCACGTAGATCAAGTTTGTTTCTAAACCCGACCACGCCCCTTTTAACGCCCACAAACCGCGAAAATCTGTGGTGCTCTCATTTTTTATGCAATCTTCGGTTTTAAAAGAAATATAATGATATGTGCACTGTCTTACTACACTCCGAACCATTTTATGCTCTAATAAATAATAAAGAAGTTATAGAACATTTTGCTATGCCTTGAATCTAGTGTACATACATATTTTACATACACGTGTTTGTTTACATACAAATGTAGATAATGTAGCCCTAATAGGTGGCGACTCTATCGTTTTTTCTTGTTTTGGTTTTTTAATGAGGGCAAATGAGTATCGCAAATCTTATAGTCGGGAAACCCGACTATAGCGTTCTTTCTTGTTAAGTTCCATTCCGATTTAAAAAACGTCAACCGCAAGAAAAAAATTTTAAAAGTCGTTTCTTTTAGTTTAAGTTAACTTATGAAAAAATTGCAGGTTCTTAATTTTAAATGTTGAGCAATCGTGGTTATCGCATTGACTTTTCGAACCAATTATAATTTACACAAAGTAACCTTGTTTTCGGGAACATCCTGTTTGACTTTGCTACCTGCTCCCATTAAGCCTTGGTGCTCTTGTACTTAAAACAAAAAAAATCAACAAAGACCAACTATCCATCAGGCCGAGCACACACATTTCCATGCAAATGGGTGTATATGTTATTTTTTGGGTCAGCGATTTGGGGAAGGCTTCGTGGCAGCGGTTGGGTGCAGGATACTTTTTCCTCATTTCCCGTGGGCACTTAAGGCCAACAAATACAAACAGGCATAATAAAATAATCGATGCTTTTAAAATTTGCATAAGTTCGGAGACCACAGATGCTTCGCAAGAGGAGCAGAAGAGCGTATTCCCATTTCCACATTGCGCATACGCCGCGTGTACAGGGACAGGCCTCAAAGCTGAGTCCTAGACCTAAAGGCTGTGGTAGTGGCGGTCGGCAAGTTCGTGGGCGTTCGATTTAATTGTGGGAATTCGGCGTCTGCCACGCACCTATATCATGGCCGGACGTGGCTAAAAAAATTGAATTTTTAAGCACTTCAAGGCAGTTGTATGGCCCAAGACCTATATATTTTCATTAACATGTGTGGGTCGGAGTGAAAGTTTCAGGGCCTACAATTGAACGTGGCCTTGTTGCAGCCGTGGGAATTCTGCCCTCAAAGTACACGTCTTTATGTAAAGGAAAATGACCGCTTAGCCGACTGAAGGAGCAAACACTTCTCGGGCAGAGCTTGATAACCTTCTAGATTTCACATTTCATTAACGTCGACACCGCCCTGCTGGCAGGTTAACATTGTCCGAGTTGTTAAACCCTCGTAATATCTTAAAACAAATAGTTTAAGTGAAATGTTTGCCTAAAATTGCATTAAGTTGCACTCATTAAAAACGAAAAGAAGTGATCAATACTTTTTAATTTTTTAACTTTAAACAGCAAGGTAAACCAGTGCTCTTTAAATACTTAATAAAAATAATTTGTAAATGGAATTAACAGAAAGTAGTGTGCTCGCTTTCTAGTTCCGGTTGGTAAACTTGTTTCCAAAATCATTGTAGGGTATATAACATTTGTTTAAAAAGAAAATAACATAGTAGTGAAAAACACAGGTTTCAGTTTTTTATTTTTCATTAATTTATTATAAATAATAATTCGAATCTATTTCCTAATTATCATTTCCATATCAGATTTATTGGCGTAAATACAACCGACTAAAACGTCGCATTATGCATACATAAATAAAACATGCGAAGTTAACTTATTCTTTTTTGAGCTGCTAACAAGTTACCGCCCGAACACACATTCCGGATCCGGCAAAAGATTTTTGATGTCGACCAACCACTACTTAATAATTAAATTAATATTTATCCTTCGCTCTACAGGATGACAACCTCGATGCAGCCGAGCAAGTACACAGGCCTGGTGGCCGATCTGATGCCCAACATAAAGGCGATGAAGTATTCGGGCCTTTTTATGCACAACTTCACGGGCGGCAGTGCGTTCATGAAGAAGGTTTACTCCTCGGTGCACCTGGTGCTTCTTGTGATGCAGTTCGCCTTCATCCTGGTCAACATGGCGCTGAACGCCGAGGAAGTGAACGAGCTGTCGGGAAACACCATCACCACGTTGTTTTTTACCCACTGCATAACTAAGTTCATATACTTGGCTGTAAACCAAAAAAACTTCTACAGGTGAGCTCAAAAATTTGTTATTTAAATTTAAAAAAGCGGTCAACTGGTAAAAATTATATCAAAAAAGTAAACCCCGTTAGTATTCAAAAAGAGACATCCATATACTTTTAATAATGTTTAGTCGTTTTAATAGAACCAAATTAATCCCTTCAACTAACTAATCCCCAAAACCAAAATTCAATTCAATAAAAACTTATCGACGTCACGAAATCCTGTTTACAATGACCGAAAAGTTTAGTTTGTAATAACTATACTATACTGACTATCAATACAAAAATGGAATAATCCCACATAGTCCCAAAATCTTCATCAATATGTCCCAATTTAGACATCAATGTGATCCTGCTGCTTGGTACAAAATCTCTAATAAGATGCTTATCAAAGTGTAACAAGTTTGACAAAATTATCCTTAACTGAGAGGTCTTTCCGTGTTGTCCAGGACGGAACGCTTTTCTCTTCAAAGCGATTCTGAGCAGGAGTACCCCAAGGTAGTGAGCGTAGCCCTCTGCTCTGCAGTCTATTCACTCATGACACGCCAAAAGCCAGAAACATGCATATGAGCCGAAACTAAAATCTCTTTCTTGCCACATTTGCTGATGATACAGCAGAGCTAGTTGCGTCTTTGAAGCCACTAACAACCTTCAGCACTATCTGAACTTGTTTGAGAATTGGGCCTGCGTTGGAATACCTCTATCAATTCAGAAAAATGTGCAGTCGTGACTCACAGCCTAAGATAGGACTCATGTACGGGCTTGTTTCTTCATAGCAATCAAGTGTAATGAAAATGTAATAAAGTGTCTTGAAAAGTAAGGCGAGAAAGTTCTATTGGCTTCTGAAAGCAAAAAATAAACTGAGTTTGTTGAACAAGGTAAGGATATATAAGTCTATCCTGGCACCATCTTGGAGGTACGGGATCCAGGTGTATGGTATTGCGGCCCGCAGTAGTCTTAACAAGATCAGGACGTTCCAAAGCTAGTTGCTGCGAAGGTTCTCGGGCGCGGAATGGTATGTTCGTTGTTGAACGTTGACATAGCCAGAGACCTGCGAGTACCTCAAATTGATGACATAATCAACCAGCAGGCTGAAAATTACATGACTAAGCTTCGATCTCGTCCCAATGTGCACGCTAGGCGACTAGCGGAGTGCCGTGAAAGGCGTAGGCTGAAACGCATTCACGCACATCGACCTGGCGAACAGAGTTATTAGACTCCTGAATCAAACTGGTCCACCAGTCCTTGTCTAATGTTCATTGCTGACGTCTTGTTAATAAAGGAAATTGTATCTGTTGCAACCTATTTTGTGGACTAATAATTCGTTTTCTGCTGTTCATCACCAGGAACAGCAACATATCCAACCAGAAGTAAAAAACAAGAAAGGACGCTATAGTCGGGTTTCCCGACTATCAGATTCTTGTTATTCAGTTAAATAAAAACTACCCTTTGTTTTGTACAGAACATTTTTTTTTAATAGCGCCACCTGTTGTCTAGTAGACAAAAACACGCTGGTAGACAATATAGGCGGCCACGTAAATTGTTCTCAAACATCTTTTTTTTTTGTTCGACATATGTACAGGTGGTTAGGTATATAGTTAGACAGTGCACATATCATCATATTCCGTCAAAGCCGTTTTGACTGGAACAAATATGAGAGCGCCACAGATTTTCGCGGTTTGTGGGCGGTAAAAGGGGCGTGGACAACTTTTGAAACAAACTTGATCTGCGCTTTGTTTCTAGAAGTCAGTGTGCAAAATTTGGTGGGGGTAGCTCCTAAAGTTTCCGAGATCTCGATGTTTGTACGGACGGACACACAGACAGGCGGAAAGACAGACATTTCGCAGTAGTGGTTCGATTTAAGAAAAAAAATGTATTTGCCAAAAAAATTAACGCAAACAAGAGTTGTTGGAAGTAAAAAATAAAATAAATTTACTTTCGATATTCCTCTGCGCAGAACCTTAAATATCTGGAACCAGGTGAACACGCATCCCTTGTTCGCCGAGTCGGATGCTCGCTACCATTCGATCGCCTTGGCCAAGATGCGCAAGCTGTTCTTTCTGGTGATGCTGACCACCGTCCTCTCGGCCACCGCCTGGACTACGATCACCTTTTTCGGAGACAGCGTCAAGATGGTGGTTGACCACGATACGAACTCCAGCATTCCGGTGGAGATACCACGACTGCCGATCAAGTCCTTCTATCCGTGGAACGCCAGCCACGGCATGTTCTACATGATCAGTTTCGCCTTTCAGATCTACTACGTCCTCTTTTCGATGATCCACTCTAACCTGTGCGACGTGATGTTTTGTTCCTGGTTGATCTTCGCCTGCGAGCAGCTGCAGCACCTGAAGGGCATCATGAAACCGCTGATGGAGCTATCCGCCTCGCTGGACACCTACAGACCGAATTCCGCAGCGCTTTTCAGGTCTTTATCCGCCAACTCCAAGTCGGAACTCATTCGCAACGAAGGTACGAAGTTTTTTAGTTTGTTAGTAGATAAAGATAATCTTAAAGTCTTAATTGTTTTATTTGTGTAAGTGCAATAACATTTCTTAAGGCTTAAAAAACACTACGCTATCTTTTTAAACGATTATTTCAAGTTTTCGTCCCAAACTAACTACTTCTGGAAACTTGTAATGCGCATCAGTAACTCTTGGTTTTAACACAAGATTACAAAATTTAAAACAAAACAAGAAGGAACGGTTTTGTCGGTCTTCCCGATTAAAAAAAAAAATCAAGAAAAAAAGCTAGAGTTGCTAGCCCTCTTTGCGATACTCAAAGAGTAAGCAAATACCGTGAACGTTGCAAATGTCTGTCCGTCTGTCCCTCCGTACAAACGTCGAGCTCTCGGGAACCATAAGAGCTATAGCCACCAAATGCACACAGACTCCTATGTTCCCCACGCAGATCAAGTTTGTTTCAAAACCCAACATTAATAAATGTTGTGTGTATTAAAAATATGTACACGGATATCTAAACATTTTGGAAATCTAGCCACTACAACTGCGTTAAAAATTTATTTTGCTTGAAAGCGGGCAACACTTTTTATAAAAAGGGCAATATGATAGTCTGGAAACCCGACAATAGCGTCTTTTCTTATTTAATCTCAAATTTAGTAAGGGAAAAGACGCACGGAATTTTTGAAAAAAAAATAAATTGTTTGCCCTCGGCGTTTTTTTTTTGTTTATTTTTTTCAATAGTTCTTTAAATGTTTCCCAGGCGGGAAGTATTTTTGTTCAAGGCAATGGTGTGTTGAGTTTATATTTCAGCCAAAAATTGAACTGTTTTTTTTTTTGTATAGGCGGCATTTGTGAAGTACCTACTTTAAAATTATATTCCATCACCTATAATGATGGAACATAAGTTAGTTTGAGACTTCAAAACTATAAATTATTCGGTTTTTTTGGATAATAAAATGTAAATAATATTTGATCGGTCTTCCTGAATTTTTATGAAATAACTTAACAAATCACAACCAAGGTATACGTTTTAATGGGTACAACAACATTAAAATTTAATGAGAACGTTTAATAAAGCAATCATCTCCTTAAAACACGCCATGACTAGCTTTATTTTAATTACAGAAAAGGATCCCGTCACCGACATGGACATGTCAGGCGTCTACAGCTCGAAAGCGGATTGGGGCGCTCAGTTTCGAGCACCCTCTACACTGCAGTCCTTTGGCGGAAACGGGGGCGGCGGGAACGGGGCTTTGGTGAACGGGGCTAATCCCAATGGCCTGACCAAAAAACAGGAGATGATGGTGCGCAGTGCCATCAAGTACTGGGTAGAGCGGCACAAGCACGTGGTGCGGTGAGTTAAAATCTGTAAAAATAATAAAAAACAATTTTAAGGATGCACTGGCTAGTGTAAAAACGAATGCGTAAAGCCCTATCACTGGCTGCTGTGGGAGATTTTAGTAGGATGTATGTATGTACAATTGTTAGGGTAAATACTTGACTTGACAAGGACTTTGTACTGAAACCTAATTGCATCCGGATGTACAGAATACAAAACAGTTAGATCATTCGACCTGGAGCTGTACTCTTATAATATAACACCATAGAAGCAATTACTCTAAATCGTTTTGAGACCGCAAGTAATTTATAAACGATTTTTTTTACAATTTTGTTTATTATTATTGTTTTGTGCTTAAGATATATTTATTAATTTATTTATTTAATAAAGCACTAATTGCTTATTCAAACTAAAGTCAACCCGCATGCTTGGTGGTAAGGCATTATATAACCGAAGAGGCCGACAAATAGGCTCATTTAGGGCGTAATTAGTCCTACAGTACTTGATAAAAATTGGTTCGTAGAACGTTAAGATGCATGCTACATAAAAGTCTATTTTGGAAAGCAACACAGGGCAATCTAGGCTACCGGCCTTTTTTAATAAAACTTAAAGTAAAAAAGTTTGAAATTCGTTTTCATATTGCAATTGAAATTCGAAGTCTGTTAACAGAACTCAGTTTCAGCAATTGTTTTCGTATACTAGGTGCTTCACAGATTTCTGCAGCTTGTTTGATTTACTTGATTATTTCCCCAATTGCCATCATTGCTTGTGGGCCCCTAGAGGAATTGCCTTATTTGTCCTGTCCGGCAGTTGACATAGTTGTTTGAGTGCGCAGTTGTTGATCAAAATATTGACTTGTTGTCGTCTGCCTCATTCCTTGTTATCGTCAGCTTGGTGGCTGCCATTGGCGATACATACGGAGCTGCGCTGCTGTTGCACATGTTGACCTCGACCATCAAGCTGACCCTGTTGGCCTACCAGGCCACCAAAATCAACGGAGTAAACGTCTACGCCTTCACGGTAGTCGGATACCTGGGATATGCCCTGGCCCAAGTGTTTCACTTTTGCATCTTTGGAAATCGCTTGATTGAGGAGGTAAGTTTAACTGTGGCTACTTAATGGGCAGTGACTGATAATTATGTACAGAATAGTGATATTTAAGAATATAGCTCTAATATTTAATCAAAATATGAACTTTATTTAAAAAAAATGTTTTTTAAATATAAAGTCTTAGTAGTATTACATTATCTTAATCGGGGGTGCCACTGAAACCGTTCCAACAAAATTCCAACCGAATGTCAACCCTATCTTTATGTAAATTCCAACATACTTTGGTTGGAACGTTTTCTGTGGCACCCTGGAATATGTTCTAAGAAATCGTATGTTCAAATATATAGGCGGAATAACACGGGGCCTCGATTAGGGGATTAATAATTAATGTTCCTAGGTATTTGGGACCCTCTAGTGATTGACTTGTTTTACAGAGCTCATCGGTCATGGAGGCCGCCTACTCGTGCCACTGGTACGATGGCTCCGAGGAGGCCAAAACCTTCGTCCAGATCGTTTGCCAGCAGTGCCAGAAGGCTATGAGCATATCGGGAGCAAAGTTCTTCACCGTTTCCCTGGATTTGTTTGCCTCGGTGCGTTGTACTGATTTCGTGCTGATGGGAAATTAAATCTTAATACGCTAAAACTTTTCCTGTTTCCCAGGTCCTCGGTGCAGTTGTCACATACTTCATGGTGCTGGTGCAGCTCAAGTGAACTGTCTGCGGAGTTGACAAATTTTGTGTGCCAGGAAAGCAATTGCCAAGGAACCAGCGAGCTAAACCAACCCCCAAACGCCTAGTCACAGTGCCGATACACCGCCCCCACCTCAGTGCAATTATAGAGAAAGCAATTATAACGCAAATTATATATTTTATACCACCGCCAAGCGAACCTCGTGGGGCATCATGGAAACATACTGGGGCACATAGAAGCCTGCAAATATTTATCGATTTTCTTCACGTGTAGAGCTTTCTATGTTAACTCAATATTTAAACCAAATAAATTTGTAGTGCTAATGCATTAATTTAAAGTGAAATGGTAAGGGGTAAAAAAACAATCTAGCGAAAGAAAGGACTCCAGTAAAGTTGATTTATTATAAAACAAACACTCTTATTTAAATACTGATTGTATAGGTAATACAAAATTTAACTTTCACATTTTATTCATGCGATACTCGAAGGGTAAGCAAATACTGTAAACGTTGAAAATGTCTGTATGTCCGTCCGTCCGCCCGTCCGTACAAACGTCGCGATCTCGGGAACTATAAGAGCTAGAACCACCAAATTTTTTCACACAGACTTCTATAATAAAAGCGCAGATCAAGTTTGTTTTGAAACCTGTCCACGCCACTTTTTACGCTCACAGACCGCGAAACTCTGTGGTGTCCACATATTTAATGCAAAAAAAGTGGCCCCTTATAAATGGTGTTTGTATTGAAAATATCTACACAGATATCTTAATTTTAAAAATCTGGTAATTTTCAAGAAATTGTTTGAAGGCCACGAACCGCGAAACTCTGTGGTGTCTGCAATTCGAATCTATGACGATTGCTTTGAAAATATCTACACAGATATACAATATGGCAACACATTTTTAAGGGGGCAATGAGTAATGGGTATTTGATACTCGGAGAAAACGTGTGTTTATCCCAACAAGAATTTTCTCACCTCTTTGACAGCATCTAGGAAATTTTGAGCCCAGAAAGCTGGTAGGTTTCAACCAATGCGCAGGTTTGGACGGGGGATATTCAGAAACTTAGAATGAGGCAGTAAGAGGATTTCAGGTACCGACTTATTTTAAGGCATGAGGGGAGAATCTACTCCAGCCGCAAACCCAAACGTATCCTAACAGACTCCATCAATTAGCTAAAACTCAACAATTATCGGGGCCTGTTCACAAGATAAGTGTGGAATTTCAATTTAATGGGCTAGACGAGGAGTTTCACGCATCACTGGATTGCATGCTTAAAGTTTTTCTTGGCAGATGTGAAAAACGAACTTAATTTAATTTTAATTATAAAATCCAATATTTTTGAGCAATACTAATTTTGCTACTTTTTTTGGGCAACTGTTGGCACAACAGTAAATAATCATCCACAATTGCAGCCAACAATTAAATGCGGCAAAAGTGTGCATCCGAATCGCACTCTCGAGTGTGGATCTCCACATACTTATGGCTATACACCTCTCCTATTTTTTGCCGTTTTGAAAGCGCAGTTTATGGTTTTTCGAATTGCCCAACTGGGCTGACTGACTCCGCTGCGAGTTGAAACTGAACCAACAACAAGAAAACGCTTCACAACGCGAACTTTTAATGCGGCCACGCTCTGTACATTCAGCCAAAGTTTTTATTTCTTGCAGCTTTCATAAAACAAAAACGAAAAGCGTACAAAAAAGTGACTATAACTAAAATTGCGCTAAGAGTGTGAGCCGGGTGAGGTAAGCTGAGGTGGAGCGTAGAAGTAGTAGTATCTGTTGACTACCCAGCCCCTTCCCAACTTGCTGCTTCTTACTGTTAATTTCTTTATTGCGCACACTTTCGTCTGCCAATGAAAGTTTCTTGACTTTGGAAATGCAACAACAGCAAAAAAAAAAAAACTACTTAATTTATAAGTCTATGGTTTAATTAGTTTTCTTTCTTTCGTGTCTTGTTTTTTCGGGGGCAACGGCGGGTAGCAACATCTTCCTGTTCTTGTCTGCAGTTTCAGTTATTTATGCGAATTTCAAAAGACAGTGCGATTTCTATTCGGGTTTTGAATATAACGTTACACAAATAAAGTCATTAACATATCAACATACCACATGTACATTTCGTCCGCGAGTCTCTGTTAATGACATTTTTATAGAGCCCTAAGCCCTGTTTGGTTTACATAATTTTAAAGATTTGCATCAATTGTAATTTTTTGGTGACTACGAATGAGTAACGGAGAAATTGAAGTACTCAAGCAAAAACTATTTATGTATTTAATTTAAATTTAAATTATTTAAAATTATAACAAATACTTTACCAATACAAAAACATTCCTGCTTTTGTGATTTTAATCGGGAACATTGCTTGCTAAAACTTTTATTTTTTTTATTTCTACTACAAAATCCTGTTCTCAGTTTCAAATAAAATAAACCCAGTTTTAAGTAAGTTCACATGGTCTTTACTTCGATTAAAACTGTAGTCTCTTTATATCTGAGTTGGACATTAATTCTGATTGCCTAAATTTTGGGACACATTACCTAAGTTTTCAGAATAACGACCTAATATAAAGCGTACATATGTGTTTAAGGAATCTTTTACCTAAAATCGGTTTCAAAGAATAATTACCTTAAAGCCGTTCTCACTATTCCAAATTTGTAGGCAATTAGTCGTTTTTTTAAGTGTAACAAGCTTTAAAATATTAGACCTAGGCTTACATATTACCTAAAACAAGAAAACACGCTACAGTCGGGTTTCCTAACTATAAGACTCTCGTTACTCACTTAAATAAAAACAACCCTAAATGTTTTGTACTCTACAGTTGTTGGCTGGTAGACAAAAACACGCCATCTGCTGGTAGTTTGCCATTAAGACGTTTGTAGTTTACATATATGTAGTTTATGTATATATTTGTCATATTCATCATAATTTTAAATACAATCGAAACTGTTTTGAAGGGAATCATAGGCAATAGTTATAGAAGATTTTACGTTGCCGCCTATATTCTCTGATACTCTATGAGTAACGAGTATCCAATAATAAAAACTGGATGTATGTAAAGACTAAGATATTTATGCACTTACAGGAACGGAAAAGGTTTAAGTTCCTTAAAAATAGAAACAGTGCTTGTTGTTTTTTGTTAAAAACCGTTTCATAATACAAAGTAAAAGGTAATTATAAAGACGCTTTGTTGTATAGGTACCCCACAGTAGGTTTATTATACATCCCACTGTATTTGATCTAATTTTTCATTGATAATATATAAAAATAAGATTCTTATTAAATTAAATTCACTTCATAAATCAAAAGTGGTGGTGAAAATAATTACTGAACTCTAAAACAGGTTTTTTTAATGTAAAATTGTTTACTTTTTTTATTAAATTGCTTAAAGATACTATGAATGGATTCTACAATTACGGGAATTAGCTGTTGTAATGAATATTGTAAAGTCGATGCATCTGTATGTATGTACTTAGTCAAGTTAATTTGTCCTGTTTCTCTGGAGACATGATGTCTCACAGTTTATTTATTTTAAATTAAAAACATGTAGTTTTTAAATTTATGTATTCAAAGTTGATAGGAATTGAAGTTGGTCTGTTTAAAACTTTCCAGTAGAGGCAGAGTAACTGATGAGCTGAGTCAACATTAAAACCAGACCATAACTAATCTAAGATCTGAGCCAGTATCTATACATGTATATGATGGCAAAAGACGTCACGCTTCCTAGCGAAGGCCTCCCAATGCAATAAGGAAAAACTATTATTGGACCGTTTCTGTTCTATGCAACTATTTTTTTAATAAATGGAACATACTTACAACTGAAACACCACAGCACCCAATCAATCAATTAGAATCCTATAAATTTATATAAATGTGATGCTTGAAATGTATGTATTATAGTCGTACTTTAAGGCGACGCATGGGAATCGGTGTCGTTGACTTAACTTGTTCTCTTGTATTGTAAATGCAAAGTCGCTGTGCTTAGTTGGTTATATTTTTTGCACTTAGTTCAATGTTTATTGCCACATTGGCCGCGTCTCGCATTGTTTGCCTTAGAAAAAGGGCAAACCAAGTTCAATGCGTGCAAAGTCAAAGTCGGAATCCTACGTTCCCCGGCAGCCCTTCCCCCGCAAGGGGCGACGATAATTGCTAGCAATCAGCTAGCTGGAACAATAAAAACCAGCAAAAAAGGCACAAGGAAAATAAAAGCTACACGAGCAAAACGCAATGCAAAGCTAGACAACGTTATGGAAAATGTTCATTTTCATTTAAATGAAAATGAGGAAACGGCCGACAAGTTCAACGACTCGCAGCTGCTTAGTAAGAGGTAAGACGGCGAATCCGATGCCAATTCCATGTGCACTAAATTGCTTAATTGTGAAATGTCGAAAAAGTAAGTATAAAGAAACAATTATGACAGAAATCATTTCAGCAAAGCAGCGCCTAATGCAATCCCGGACCGATAGATTGGGCCACACACACACGCGCTCGTTCGAAAGTTAATAACTAACTTTTGACACGCACTCCGATGTGTGACTGACTGATAGTTTTCAGGGGGCGTGGCGCAATCAGCTTTTCACCCGGTTGCAGCAGAACAAAAGATTAAAGGCCCACACTTTGGTCTTGGATGATTTTCGGGGGGTGGCAAACGGTCAGAACAAAAGACTTAGGACACAAACTTGAGCCTAAAATGCAACTCACATAAAGTTTTCAGGCTTTGTCTGACTGAGATCAATTGAACCACTTGATCGCCGCATCTGGCGGGAATAGTGAGTGATATCGAATAGTAGCTGGATGAACGGATGATCGGCAGTGGAGCGTGGTCAGTCCGCGCCGCTCATTGAACCTATCTTGCGCAAATGGCCAGCCGCCGACTTCCTTTCCGCTCCTCCCCTTCCGAGGAGCCAGCGCGTGCATTTTTCTCTTTGACCGATTTTCATGGCATGATCTGTTTTACGGCTTTCGGTTTTCTTTCACCGTTGTTGTTGTTGCCGCAATCGGGCGGTCCGAATCGCGATCGGCAGTGCTCGGAGCTCTTCGTTTTCGGAGTCGGCGAGTATTTAAGTGGTGCGAAACGTGTTTGCAGACATTCAGTTTCAGTTAACGTATTCAGCACTTCGGTGGTGTGCTATTGATCATACGCCGCGTTATCCGTTGGATATATACCCTAAAGGATTACCTCTGACCAACTAACCATCTCATTCTAACCAAGGTGAGCCATCCCCATCCCAAACGCACTAACCGACCACTTGTTGAGTTCTCAATTCTTTGGGCTGTTGACAGAGGACAATGCCTGGAATTTAAATTAGTGCGCCGAACAATCTTCGCGATAAAGTGTGCAAATCATGTGCTGCATTTCAGAAAAACAAAAGAAGTTCAGATATTTGGTGAACCATACAACGAAAAGGAATGAATTTGACAAGGGACAATAACTTGACTTGAAATTGTGCGAATAACTCAACTTGAATGTAAGCGAATAATGGGCAAGGCGATTTATGTGGCTCAACAAGGCCCATTGAAATATTTTAGCAATGTGACAATTCTGACTTATATCATATTTAAGGAATGTTAAAAGATTTTTTTTTTGGAAACAGAGTTTTTTCATGTTCGCAAAAAGAAATACTACATTTGATTTTTGCATACTTAATATAAGCAGTAAAGAATAAACGGAATTTACGTTTGGTTGGAATTTCAAATTTTTGAATTAAATATCGATTTAAAAAAATATTTTTTCATGGTTTGATTACCTTTTTTGTCATATTTTTATTTAGAAGTAGTGGATAATAGAAGTTCAAGTTACTCTTAGTCATTGTTTTCTAACATTTTCCTCTAAGCCTACACACTAGTTTTCAAATAATTCGTAAATGTCATTATAATTAGCACTTTTACTCACAAAGCTGGGTTTGGTCTTCTCATTTTGCTTTAAATATCTTGTTTACAAACCGTTTCCTAAACCACTTTAATGCTACCCTCAATTGTTGCCGAAATTCTTAAAAAAAACAGCATTACAAAACAAATAAGCAAACAGAATAATTGTAATGACAGCAAATGGCCCAGAACGAGACAGGGATACTGAGATGTATGAGCAAAAGACAAAAGCTTAAAGAGACAGAAACCGAAAGCACTTTAACTGGAGCCAAAAGGCCAAAAAAAGAAAAATAAGGTAATAAAACTCGTTTTCTGCCCATTTTTCTTGACTCTTGGCCGCTTGATTTTCGTATCGTCGTGTTTTGCGCTGTTTTGTTTTGCTGAAGATTTTCGCAATATTTGCAATTGAGTTCCAGGCATAAAGAAAAATTTGCAATAGACGCGGCGGCCATTAGCGCAACAACAAAAACCATAGGAGTGTGGACACACAGCAATTTGAGTGTGGTCGAGACTCCTCCAATCCACCAGCGGTAATTGCAATTCTAACAGGTTGCAAGTTGCAACTGCAGCAGCAACTGCGGTTGCATTTGTAGCTGGTTGGGGCACTCTCAGCATGCAAGGCATGTATGCGCTATATCAGTCAACTCGGACATTGGCTCATTGCAAAAGCTTTTCCTCTTACCAACTCTGGATGACCCCAATGAGCTTTTTGTCTGCGGTGTCGCAAATTTGGATTATAAATAGCCCATTTGATGCAATAGATCGTTCTGTTTAAATTTCACAGCGAGCCAACTGAATCCTGGCTAAACTTTGACCAATATTACGTCAGCAACTTTTTTAAACATCAATTTGCTGAGGAAAAGAAAGACAATTTACGCATCACTAAAGAAAATTAAAAAACCAAATTAAACAATAAAGATTTATAAACAAGCTGAGCCAAAAGTACGCCCCAATGACCACGAACAAAGCATCGAGTGTTTGAGGCAAAATATAAATATACTGTACTGCCATTTGATGGATGTATAAGCTGCAAAGCATGACTATCTTGAAGTTGTCTACATTTGCATTAGCTCACTTTGTAATTATTTATTCCCTCCTGATACTTACAAATATATAATACAAATATGGTCCCGTAAAGGCCTGGTAGATGGCTGACCGCTCCAATAGAGTTGCTGAACTTAGCCCAAACTTAAAACAGAAGAGCCATGAACAATTTTCGAGGTTGATGTCAGCTGATTTTGCTTTGGCCCTTATGCTCCAAGAAGACCTGCTTGGGGGAGGGAAATCGGTAAAGGGCGGGGCTAAAACAATGCATACTTGGCCACAGCCCATGCTAACGAATCGAGGCAGTGACGTGTGACCGCAAGACCTACGAACGACCAACGTTTTGAAAGCGCGCAATTAAAATGTCAAAAATATCTGATTATTTTGTATTACGTATTAAGAGTGTGGCGAAATTGCAGGTGAAGAATGGAGGGTTGTCATTTTATTGTCTTACTATGCGAGCTGACTTTAATATTTATCTCAGGGCATGGGGCACGACTTTAAGGAAAGGTCAAACAAAAGCTTAGGAAAGTTTTATGAACAATTAGTCAAGACATCATTTGTATCGTTTTTTCGCAATTAAAAATTAAATATCTTTCACTTCAGGGAACATAACCTTCCGTAACTTATTGAAATACAAGTTCAAGATACAACCAAATGCAAGTAGCAGCATTAAAATCAGTGTAAAACTTTCTCTAACAATTTTCGGATAGGGAGAGTGGGGATAGGTGAACCATGGGGATAGATGAACCAGTACAAATATTTTACCTTCTGACATGTTTTTGTGCACCATTTATATGTGTGTTGCTTACTTAGTCGTTATCCTAGCCTCACAAGCACGCACAATCGCGTCAAACGATTGGTGTCGTTTTTATCGCTAATCGAAGTTTTATTCCCCGTTTGCAGCTTTAATTGTGACCTTACGTTTTCTAGGAAAAATTCTATCGTTCTTCGTCAGTGGCATTGAACTTCCTAAAATTGTATTTTATCGTAAGTAGACGCAAATTATGATATTTTCATGGATTGCTGACGCAGTTCAAATATTCCATGTTTTCTCCAAATCACTTCCAATTGGCTTATGACTTGTGGGGATACATGAACCAGTACTTGTGGGGATACATGAACCAGTACTTGGGGAAAGGCTAAACCACGAAAACAGACGACTCGAGGAAGAAAACGAGGGAGGAGTATCATTGCCACTGACTCACCGCAGAAAAATTGATCGCCAAAAAGCACAATCAAAAGACTCAAGAAAACCTTCGAAAAAAGAAAGAAAAAAAAAAATTAATTAATAAATATTTTTATTGTTTTATTCCATGCTGTAAATAAGCAATGTTTATATTTGAACAGAAAAAAGGCATAAACAAAGAAATAAATTACACTTTTTTTATACAATTGTAGTTTTTGTGTTAATCTGAAAGGTGGTTCAACTATCCCCAGGGGTGGGGATACTTGAACCATTCGAGACAAAATTTTAAAATGCTCATAAAGTTCAAAAAACGTGACATATAATTTTCACAAAATACTTTAAATGCAAAGGAATGAATGCTCTTTTAAATTCCTATAAACAGCAGACCCTAACGTCGAATTGTTTAGACATAATAATGTTTAACAAAAAAAGTGGTTCACCTATCCCCACTCTCCCCTAATACTTACTTTTACCCCTGATATAAAACCACTCTGCACTCAATGATTTTCCAAGATGATGATGCTACACCCCACACCCGACCAGCGCGTGAGCATCCGCGAGGAGCTGCGCGAGCCGGAGGATCCCGCAGACATTGAGCGCGACATCAAGCTGATCCGCGAGTGGCTGGAGACACAGCCCCACCTGCCCAAGGACATGGACGACATGCGCCTCACGACTTTCCTGCGCGGCTGCAAGTTTAGCCTGGAGAAGGTGAAGAAGAAGCTTGACATGTACTACACCATGCGCAACGCGGTGCCCGAATTCTTTTCCAACCGCGATATTAATAGAGAGGAACTCAGTATCGTGTTGGACTATGTGTAAGTATTTCAGAACAAATTATTCAAAACCAATTGAGTTTTCACTTGTAATTGTTATTTAAATTCACTTCATTCGTATTGTCATTATTCCGAAACAAAATTAAAAACGATTAATGTTATTAAGTTACTATAAAGTAAATACCTGATAAATTAGTTTTACAAATGTCCATTTTTTATGATATTATTTATTGTCCTTACAGGCACTGCCCCACGCTGCCGGGCATCACTCCCAACGGACGCCGCATCACGTTCATCAGGGGCATCGACTGCGACTTCCAGCCACACCACATCCTGGACGCCATGAAGGTGGCCCTCATGATCGGCGACGTCCGCCTAGCGGAGGAGAGCGTCGGCATTGCCGGTGACATCTTCATCCTGGACGCATGTGTGGCCAGTGCCGCCCACTTTGCCAAGTTCTCGCCGACCGTGGTGAAGAAGTTTCTGATCGCCGTGCAGGAGGCCTATCCCGTGAAGGTGAAGGAGGTGCACGTGATCAACATCTCGCCGCTGGTGGACACCATCTTCAATTTCGTTAAGCCCTTCGTGAAGGAGAAGATCCGCAGCCGCATCACCTTCCACAACGACGTGGAGAGCCTCTACAAGGTGGTGCCCCGCGAACTGCTGCCCAACGAGTACGGCGGCAAGGCCGGCAACGTCGTGGAGCTGAACCAGTGGTGGAAGCAGAAGCTGGTGGACAACACCAAGTGGTTTAAGGAGCAGGAGGATAAGAAGGCCAACGAGTCCCTGCGGCCCGGGGCCCCCAAGACCAGCGACGATCTGTTCGGCATGGAGGGCACCTTCCGCCAGCTGAACATCGATTAGGATCGAAACGGAAAGAATCGGTTCCAGGTCCTGTGCCTCACATCCCAGCTTGTCTAACCGTTTATACAACCGCTCATTTGTTTAGTCCAAGCTCGTGTGCATGACTCTTGCTTAATTGCTTCATTTTTTCGCCAGAATCATTGTTAATCTATCTTTATACCTTTCACCAGTACATTGCAGTAATTACAATAATAAAGAACCAGCAGCATATTAAGGAATGAATAAATAAAGTCAATTGGTGGTTTTAATTAGGTTAAGAGGTTTAAAATATTTTAGCTTAAATGTAACTTAATGTATAAAAGGGGTTAGACTATCTTCTTTGTCGTACACTTATAACGTTTAAGTACAACAATGTGGTTAAATCTAAGATAAAGAGTTCAAAAAGTCCACCCCAATTTGAAAGACTCTGCAGTAAAAAGTGACAGAACTTGATCAAAAAGCATATAACAACCGGAACACTCCTAAGAGTAATATCAGCAAAGGGAGAACAATAGATGATCAACATAAGACCTTTCTCAGGGCAGAATTGGTAATCATTATTAAAAACTCATGATGCATAAAATCTTGATAGGAACGACTATTTTAAATGAAATTACAATTTTGTACAAGGCCTGTCCTGCACTCAAACCTCTAAGTTGACATTACTCATTTTAAGTTTCCGCTTATTTCTTTATCTCCAATTACACAACACATTTTTGTTGTGTCATCGCTTAGATAACAGCAACAAGAGTGCAGAAAATGAGGGAATAAATCAATCAGACGAAAATGCAGCTTACTTGGTCCATCCAATAAAGTGTGTAAAGAATTGATGTCAAAGGAGGAAGCCATTTCTCCACGAATGCCCCATTAAAATAATGACCCAGGATAAAGAATGGAAGGAATGCGGTGACTGCCCGGTGCTTTATTGCATCTGCCGCAATGCCACCCAACATTGCTACACAGACGGACCACCACGGGCATACTTGAGCATATTTCACTCGTCGCATGTCGTCACTTTGTGCAACATGCACATTGATCACCGGAAAGGGAAACTTGTCGCATTTCAGTGGGCGGCGGAGTCCTCCCGGCTGACTTGTTCCTTCGACATATTGGTTCCGTTCCATTGTTGTGTGCGCATTTCGGCGTACAAAATCAAGTGCTGCCAACATATCGCAGTCACGACTCTTCAGACATGGTCAACTGGGCTTCAGTGGAAAGCGCTTTTCCTTCTTGACGGCAGGGTTTATTTGCAACTGATGGCCCGGCCAGCTAAGCAATTGTAAAGAACTCGTCTGAATGGCTGGATGGCCAAGTGGCATTATGAATGATAAAGCCCAGTTGCCACTCTTCACTCAACTAACAGCGAAACACTGTTGGTAAACTCTTGAGTAAAAGTGCCACGGCAAAATGGATTTCAGTTGAAACTTTTTTGTTGTGAAATTATTTAAGTGTAAAAATTCCCTATATAAGGCACAAAAAATATATTTATACGGTTATGCTTTGAAGGGGAGATCGGGGCTAGTTGGCACTTTTTTCACTTTTGGCTTTTTTTCTGGCTTGATGACATGTGTTAAAAAAAAAGGTAGGCGCCATAGTAGCAGAAGAACATTCAGCTACATTCATGATTTTTTTTAAACCAATCAAAGCAGTCCTTCAAGAGTGGCAACGCATTTTGTAAAGGCTGTCAAAAAAGCCAACATGCCCCAGATACAGAACAAGTTGGGAACTTTAAAAAATCGATTTCCTCGTATAAATCGTTTTTTTTACTGTACTTTGGTCAGCAATAGTCCTTTATACGTTGATAGGGGATAAAAATATACATTTCATTACAGATTCTTCGGTTCCTCTATTTCTTTTTCTTTTTTAACTTCTCATCAGGAAAAACAGTTTGGTAAATTTGTATTACACGAAATTTTAGTTTCAAAAATAGTAAAATAGTGTAATTATTGTGATTCGGGATAATTTTTTGTTTGTAATATTAAAATAAACGGACAAATTAAAGTTTGGGCTATTTTTGTAGCTAACAGATACACGTTATAATGGTGAATTTACCTTCAAAAAAACAACGTTAAATGGTAGAAAAAAGAACAAATTTACTGTCGAAAACAAATAATCTTTTATACTCGTCAAAATAACGGTACCATTTCAATAAAACTTTGTGTGTGACTTGGTATCCACAGTGCACATACACCATAAATAAATGACAGCACTAGTGCAATTTAAAGCAATTAAAAATGCAGATTCCCAACATACTCGTATTTGTGCTCAAATAGTTTTAAACACAAATGTCAAATTTTTTAAACGGTAAGTTAGTTATGTTTATAGGGTAAATCCGGGACATGTGCCCCACGTTTTTGAAAATCGAAATGGTTGTTTCACAAATATATTTACGAGGGCTTTTGTGATTGTTGTAGGTCGAGTAGTATATCCAGAAGTAAGAGCAACATTTTATTCATCAATATTTTACGTTACAAGCTTTCTGTGGGATGATTAATAAAAAGTAGCAAATTTGCTAGTTCAAAAATCTTCAGGGACAAGCGCCCCGCTTTTATGCTTAGGATTTAAATTATTTTGCAAACAACAACTCGCGAAAAAAAGCCATTACATTGATTCTACGGTACTTTCTAACACACATCAACACTTAATAATAATGATAAAAATAACAGATCTGGTTTTTAAAGATAATAAAAATAAAAGACTGAATTTGTCGATCGAGGTACCAAAATTGAATCACAATACGAAAAATTTTATTTATACAAAAAAAACATTAATAAACAATTGTAAATTATGTAAAAACACCATATAGAATATTTTTGTTAATAAATAATAACAAACGTTTACAACATAAAGTGCTCAAACCAGATTATCAGTAGGGCGTTTGTCCCCGAGAACAAGTGGGGCGCTTGTCCCGATTGCATAGCATATGAAAATTATTAATTAAAAAAATATTGGCGAACAGTAAATGTAAAAATAGTTATCTGCTAAATGATCTTGCTACATAGGAAGGTTATGATACTTCATCTGACGTCTGTTGACATTTTGACGATGAAATAACAAACATTTTTGAATCGCTAAAAAAATGTTCGCCTGTTTTTTGACCTACTGCGTATGGATTTCATAAATTGTGAATAGTTAACATACCAAAGTACGAATTTTCCACACAAGTTTTTCATTTTGACACTTAAACACAAGTTTTCCCGAGATGGCGCTGCAATCTTATCGATGCATGATAACAATAAACAAAGTGGGGCACTTGTCCCGGCGGGGCACATGTCCCGGATTTACCCTATGTAAACAAAAATTTTAAGCAATACTGTAAAGAATTACCATAAACTTAACAAAAAGTAATAACAACTTACGGTGATGAAAAGTAGAGTCCAAGATCATGCTTGTTAAGTTTCTATGTTCCCAAAGTTTAAAAATAAAAACACCAAGACAAAAAGTTTTTAAATTACTCCAACCAAAACCTATACTCAATCGTCGAAGCTATTATTTATTCATATTAAAATAATTCAAAATCGAATTCTGCGTGTTGGCTGCTAACCGCATTGCACCATGTAATTTAAAGTTTATTTAATTGTGACCATATAATTTACAACTTTATGATAATTGGAACATGAATCGTTTTCGCTATAAAAGAAGTAATCTAAATGGTTGAGCACTAGATTTGTGTATCACAATGAAGACCAGGACCAAGAAAGAAGGGATTAAGGACGACTCGAAGCGTCGGGATCTGTTCGTGTTTGTACGCCAAACCATGTGCATAGCGGCCATGTATCCATTTGGCTATTACATAAACAGTTCTGGATGCCTGGCTTATCTGGTCCGAATGTTGGATTTTATCTACGAAGTCTTCAATTATTTTGTGTCGGTGCATATAGCTGGTTTGTATATCTGTACCATTTATATAAACTACGGCCAAGGGGACTTGGACTTCTTCGTAAATTGTTTGATACAAACTATTATCTATTTGTGGACCATTGCCATGAAGCTCTACTTTCGAAGATTTAGGCCAGGATTGCTGAATGCAATTCTGGCTAAGATCAACGACGAATATGAGCCCCGTTCTGCTTTTGGGTTCAGTTACGTCACAATGGCGCAGTCTTATCGGATGTCCACACTGTGGATCAAAACCTATGTATACTGCTGCTATATTGGCACTATTTTCTGGCTGGCCCTTCCTATTGCTTATAGGCACAGTGAGCCCCAAGAGGTCACAGGTTTGATGAAAATGGTGACGAAAACTAACGATGGATCTTGGTTCGTATGTGTCCCCAGATTACAAAACTAAAGAGAAGTAAATCCTAGCTGATCGGTTTCGCGAGATATTTGTAAATGTAATTTTTTACAAGACTAAATTACAACATAAAAAAAAAAAACATTGAACCGGACCGAAAAATTTTTTTCTGGTAGAGTTTATTTTCTACATTAAGAAAAAAATTAAAAAAAAAAATTTTTTTAAGCGAATTTTTTTTAACGATTTTTTTAAGTTTAAGAAAAAAATGTTCAAAGGCCTTTACTAGATTTCTTCATTTCTCGGGTTGTAGTCGGCCGATTTGGATGTTTGATACCAATTATCACTACCAACAAACTGATCTTTAACTTTGCCATACAGATCATTTGCATTCGATAAGTAATTTGTCAGCAAGACCTCGACAAACACAAAATTTGTTAATTTTTCGGTTTTTTCACCATATCTTAAACACTCGAAGAAAAGTCGATGAAAACAATGGTAAGTAATAAAATGTTTGTATTCACATACACTTTCAATATGTAACTAACAAATCCACATCAAAATATCACTGTTAGCTTGCCTCAGGACCAACGACAAGGACGTGGTGATAGAATGGTCCCATTTTTTGAATTTTTTTATTTTTTTGCTTTTAGTATTTTTTTATATATTTTTTTAAGTGTTTTTTGTTTTTTATTAGTTAATATAACTTTTTTGTATTTTGAATTTTATTATTTTTGTTTTCCTAAAAAAAAAAAATTACAAATAAAAAATGAATTAAAAAAAAATTTTTTTAAATAAAAAATAGTAAAATTCAAAATACAACAAAAATATATATACTAATAAAAAAAACAAAAAACACTTTAAAAAAAATATAACAAAATACTTAAAACAAAAAAAAAAAAAAATTCAAAAAATGGGACCATTCTATCACCACGTCCTTGTCGTTGGTCCTGAGGCAAGCTAACAGTGATATTTTGATGTGGATTTGTTAGTTACATATTGAAAGTGTATGTGAATACAAACATTTTATTACATACCATTGTTTTCATCGACTTTTCTTCGAGTGTTTAAGATGTGGTGAAAAAACCGAAAAATTAACAAATTTTGTGTTTGTCGAGGTCTTGCTGACAAATTACTTATCGAATGCAAATGATCTGTATGGCAAAGTTAAAGATCAGTTTGTTGGTAGTGATAATTGGTATCAAACATCCAAATCGGCCGACTACAACCCGAGAAATGAAGAAATCTAGTAAAGGCCTTTGAACATTTTTTTTTAAACTTAAAAAATCGTTAAAAAAAATTCGCTTAAAAAATTTTTTTTTTTTTTTTTTCTTAATGTAGAAAATAAACTCTACCAGAAAATAAATTTTTCGGTCCGGTTCAATGTTTTTTTTTTTATGTTGTAATTTAGTCTTGTAAAAAATTACATTTACAAATATCTCGCGAAACCGATCAGCTAGGATTTACGTCTCTTCAGTTCTGTAATCTGGGGACACATACGAACCAAGGTCCATCGTTAGTTTTCGTCACCATTTTCATCAAACCTGTGACCTCTTGGGGCTCACTGTGTAGGGACAAGAGTCTGCCACTAGCCTGTTGGTATCCCTTCGATTATACGGTGGGTAACATATGTTTACACTTAAATACTAAAAAAATAGCATGAGTATTTATATTCTTTAGCAACCCATTGTCTATGAGCTTGTGTTCTTCCTCCAAGCGATGGGTCAGATCCAGGTAGCAGCTTCCTTTGCCTCATCGAGTGGACTGCATATGGTACTTTGTGTCCTAATATCAGGGCAATATGATGTGCTCTTTTGTAGTCTAAAAAATGTATTGGCCAGCAGCTATGTGAAAATGGGAGCCAATATAGAAGAACTAAGGTAATACACAAAAATTATTAAGTTTAAAACTAAATTTTAACAAAGATACAAAGAATTTTTAAAGCCTTTCGTAAATGCTCTTGCTATAAAAAACAAATTTTTAAACATGGCAGGACGCCCATGCCTATTAGAGGTCTGCATGAATGGCAAAAAAATGACATTCAAATGCACAACTGTCGAAATGAGTTGAATAGAATAGAATGAGCTGTCAAACATATTTGAGTGAATGTGTACATTCGTGTAGGTCTCACACACACAACATTTGGTTGAACGAACACGAATTGAATGAGTGCGAACGGTCGGCAGGATTCGGATTAATTCGAATCACACAACCCAGTCTCATCGCAACAGTTAGTGTAACAAACAGTGCAAGTGAGAAGGGTTCTGTAAGTAAGGGTTCCTAGTGAGTGCGAGTGAAACAGCATTCTTTATATGGGGCTGTCCGAAAATGTCCAGATATGTTTAAACGAAATGAACGAATGGACGTTGTGTGTTAAAAACCATTCGAATCATTCGACCAAACTCGGCAATGGGACACAGTATAAAGTGTGCTTTGGGTTCTATTTCACTCAACTTGAAACAACCGAATGGCAATGAGTGACAATCTCCTGAAACTATCTCACTCGCACAAACTCAACCCGTTGTGTCAATTGAACTCATTCAATTCTATTCTATTCGAATACATTCTACTGCTTTTACAATATGAATGGAGCCATGCAGGCCTCTAATGCCTATGCACACATTTCAAACTATTTTTACGTGAACAGGCAATTGCAAGCCGAACAATCTGTGTCCGATGACGAGCCTAGTCAGTACGCTTACTCTTTGGAAAAGCAGACACCTTTACAAGAACTTTTGCAGCCCCCAGGAGAAAGCTCACGAGATTTTTCAACAGCCTTCAGGCAATCCTTCATACACTGCATAACGCACCATCGCTATATAGTGGCGACTCTGAAGAAAATGGAACTATTTTATAGTCCCATATGGTTTGTGAAAATCGGCGAGGTTACTTTTCTCATGTGCCTGGTGGCATTTGTCTCGACCAAGAGCACTACGGCCAACTCCTTCATGCGGATGGTGTCCCTGGGGCAGTATTTGCTACTGGTGCTCTATGAGCTCTTCATCATCTGCTATTTTGCAGACATCGTGTTCCAAAATAGTCAGCGATGCGGAGAGGCCCTGTGGCGAAGTCCCTGGCAGCGACATTTAAAGGAGGTGCGTAGCGATTACCAATTCTTTATGCTGAATTCCCGTAGACAGTTTCAACTCACTGCCGGAAAAATAACCAATCTAAACGTGGAACGTTTCAGGGGGGTGAGTTTACCAACCGAATAACTTTGCTTACGTTTATTTTAATCAATACAAAACATTCAATCTTTTTTACAGACCATTACTACCGCTTTTTCGTTCCTCACCTTGCTGCAAAAAATGGATGCAAGAGGCTAGAAAATAGTTTGTATTTAATTTGCTGTATAAATAAAAATGAAAAAGTTACCGCTTAGTCGTGTTAGTTTAAAATCAATTGAAAGGGGTAGCGCTCTTGAACACCTTAGCATTTAATTTTCTTTATTTGCTGTTTAAAAATAACTGCTTGAACTTTGGCAATTGAACTCTTGCGCACTTACAGAAATATTTCAAATAAAATATGTCTTCAAAGCACGTCAATTTTGAAAAACAAAGCTAAGAATTAACAGTTTAAAATAAATAAAAAATGAAGTCCACTTACAAAATCAAGCATATTTAACTTTAAGTTCTTAACGTTTACATGTTTGTTTTTTTTAGTTACATTTTTTTTCATGAAGTCACTAAATTATTCGTAAAATTTAGTAATGATATCTTTTTTCTTGAAATATTGGAGTGATGTTAAATTTAATTTCAGTTCTCTAAATTACTTGCTTCTAACTCAAAAAACACAAACGTAATAATCAATTCTAAGAAATTAGTTATATTCAGTAAGCTTTCTCATTTTTAAACGGAAATATTATTTACTACTCCTACAATTGAAGTTAGAGAATTTAAAAATATATATACAAGAAATTCTTGTGATTTAGAGACTAATAAACGTTCATTCCGTTTTCTTAACGTCATTATTCACTCTAAAAGGAATTTAAATCATAAACATTTATAAGGTACTTGGGTTAACTTCTCGACTCCCTACCTCGCATTTCTTCCGTCTCTGTACTCGCAATGTGTTCCCCACGTTATTGTTATCTACATTTGAGCAATTAATATGCTTAACAATTTTTGTATTCTCTGGATTTTTTCACAATTATGTTCAGTTTCATAGTATTGTGCTTGGCATTTTGTACAGTATCAAAATTTGTTTGTTACATGCTTTCTATTGCAACCAAATACTACAGTTCTTTTTTATTTTTACATTACAAATACATTAGGCAAATGCTCTAACACTTGCTTACAATTAGTTAATAGAGGCCTTTTATGTTGGTTTTTATAAAAATGTACATTGTTTTTCAGTTTTACAATAGAGAATGTCCCGAGAAGGTCTCGGTTACTATCCTCAATATATATATCTGCTCGATATATAAGCTTTTTAGACTGCTTATATCAGTAGCATTATTGGTAATTATTATCAAAAAAATAAATGTACGTTTATAATTTATGTATCTTATAATCATTTCCCATTCCAAATTCCCTTTCTCAGCAACTTGGTTTCGATCTTTTTGTTTTTTTTATGTATAGGTATATTAAACAAAGCACAACAAGGCGAGCAGCCATAAAAACAGCAACAACAACAAGGCAGAGAGAGCAACAATTTGCAATTGTTGCTTATTTTGATAAATGCAATGAGTATGCTGTTGCTGTTGTGCCCGCAGATGCTCCGGTTTTTTCTGTACATTCCCCTTAAGGTTCCTTGTGCTATGAACTGAGTATATGGCATTCCTCCTCATGCGAATGCCGCTGCCAGCTTTGGCCGACTGTTGTTGCTGCTGCTGCGGCTGCTGTCGTGGCTTCTTTCTGTTGCTATTGCTGTTGACTAGTTGGTGTTGACTGCGCCGCTAGCTCGAGAGCGTGTGTGCCGTACTCGTGCTGTTGTCGTGGTTAAAGTGCTCTGTGTTGACAATCACCTGCACCACGTAGCCCTGGTGTATGCTGCATTCGTCGATGGGCACCTTGTCGCCCAACAGCTTCCCGCTGTAAAACCATCGCTGACAACAGGCGTCAACAGCCTCCGCGGCCTAAAAAGGTCAAAATTCAACGATAAGTACTCGGTGAATTTTTACGAATCGGGTATGGGTCAACACATTTAGTTTTGTTGGCATAAATGTAATAAAGATCGATTGCTTAACTATAATTTAACACAGCAAAACTTTTTATTTTCTTTTACAAACGTTTTTGTACCCAAATGCTAAGGCAAATGTTTTTTAAAAACTTTTTTTTTCCTCTTTAATTAAATACTCTGGCCAAATAGCACATACAAAAAATAAAAAACATTGTGTACTTACCTAATATGTATAAGCAACATACTAGTTTAAGCACAGTGTTCATTAAGCTCGCACACAAAATGTAAATGGTTAAGGTGACAGAAGTTACATTGCACAACAAAGTTAAATTACAAAACTATGAAAACGATAAATTGCTAGTACTTTTTTAAACTTGTAGTCCAAAAATGGGTGTAAGGGGCTATCTTCGCAACGCGTGTACCAAACTGCGTGCGGGTTTTAAATAACAGACCGAGTATATGGTATATTTTTTATACAAAAAAATTTTACTTTCGATTAAATAGGTTTAAGTCTAATTTAGAATGCATCGGAATGCGCGTGTCTACTAGTAAAATATTTGAAATTAATAGTCTATCACCGTAACACTGACTCAGCTCTGACTTTCATTCTTAAAAATTTTACTGGCCTTTATTTCTCAGCATGTTTTTTTTAATTGAATTTTTCTTTATTAAGATTTTTGATTGTTATTTATCGATGAAAGGCTTTTCTTTTGATTACAAAAATGTATATGTATAATCGGTAAAAGCAATGTTAGACATTGGACTTACCTGCAGCTTCTTCTTGCACTGACCCACCGTATCCTTGGAGTACACCGGCAGTTTGACATCAGTCATGGTTGATGATATGCGCAGCTTCAAAAAGATCTCGGTGCCTCCATCTACTGGCTCAGAGTATTCGGCAGGCGAGTCGCGTCCGTTTTCCTCCTTTACGATATTTATGGGATAAGACAGACAGTATATGGGCACCTTGTATTGGGTGCCCAGCTCATCGTAGCATTCTGTGAGGTAGCTGCAAAAGAGAGTTGTGATCAGAAACCAGGTGGGTCTTCCACTATCACTATCTTATCGGAAATCCCCGCTAGCCCAAAAAAGCATTTGTCACCCATTTGAGCCTAATGCTAATGATTCAATGCCAAGTGTGGCAGGCAGTCAAAGTCTGATAAGAGCGTAGATAACAGTGGTATTACGTAGGGAGCGCTAAGTAACGCACCAAGGACATAGTAAGCATGCAACGCCGAAAGTGGTGGAAAGGTCAGCACTGCATTTAAATAAATATGGCTCACAGTCCGAGGCAACCGAGTGTCAGAGTGTCAGTCAAAAATCGATGTCTAATAAAAACGTTAGGGCGAGAAATCTGTGATGTGAAGTCGACGTCTCAAACACTCTAAACAGGGACTATTACAACTATAGCTTCTTACTGAACTATACAAAAAAAAAGCAATGGCTGTCCAATAATTGGAAACTTGGGGCCTTGACATTAAAATTTTGCACCCATTGTTATTTGACATAACGTCATAATGACCAGCAACGCTTTTATATTCTATTTCCGACTCTCTGCCAGGCTCATCACAAATTTATCATACCCCCGCGACTCCGGCAAAGGACACAAGCAAATCGCTGTCATGCATTAATAGAGTTATGGCCATACGAAATCACTATATACATTATTGATTTTCTCGCCCTAGTAGCCTGGCGTGCCGTGTCGTTAAGCCGGATTTGGCAGGGTCAACTCACCCATTCGGAACAGAGACATTGGCCCCGTCGAGGATGGCCTGGGCCATCTGGAAGTCGAGGCCCTCGGCCGCGTTGGTAGCCGCCCGCAACGCATCCCAGATCTCCTTGCGCCCGTCAAAGGCCGGCGCCGTGTCCCAGAACTCGTCCCTCTTGGACCGCAGCTGTCCCTCGGTTAGCGGTACGTCCGAACGCCACCTGATGGTCTCGTGGCAGAGCGGTCGGTTCTTGCGCGCCGCGCCCATGGCAATGCCTGTCGTCGAAAAGATTAACGGGTGATTTATGTTAATTTCGAAGCGGATGATGCGCTCGAAGGCCACTCACCTGCACTGGCCGGACGCGAGATGCTCGCCGAGGAGACGCTCATCGTCTCGTTGTCTGGGTTCATACGACACACACAGGCGCCCATTGTCGCAGCTGCAGAAGCACGGGCTCACGCACACTCAGCTCCGCTCTGGTATGAAGGATCTAACGGGCGATAAACAGATATATATTTATATATATGTGCACATATGTAGGGGTCACGTACGTACACCGATGGGCCAGTTCCGGAAAGTTGGAATCTTGGAATATCGGATACTTACCCCCACCCGCACAGCCGCCTTGTTTGCCTGCTCGCCGCCGACTTGTACTCTAAAGGTGTTTGTGTATATTATGTACGCCTTTTTTTTGTGCTAGCTATCGGGTCGGCTGTATATTTTTATTATTGTTTCTACCTGTGCCTTTTCTTTTTTGTGCGACTTGACCAGTGTGACCGCCGCGAGAGCGCCAAAAACGACATAAAATGGCACTAAAACATACCACAGGGCTGCTTAAATATACCAGAAGCAATTTTATTTCCGTATTAAAAGAAGGCCATCGTTTTTTTAAAAATATTTCAATATATTTCAGTATTTCAATAGCGCCATTCCACTGTGGGTCTTTTTTCGAATTGCACTTGAGTGAAAATGGATACCAAAATTATCTTGCCGGGCGACTGCAAGAAAACAATTATGACGATCATTAATTATTTGTCCAAAAATAGGATAAAACATTAGTTTTGAAAAGTGCGACAAATGTTAGGTGTTGTAGATATGGCACCGATTGAATGGCTCTTATACACATTTTTTCATTTTTTTTTAATGATACATATGTATCTCCTTATGAAAATATGTACATGTCGAGAATGTAGAAATATGTGCCGGTGAACTGCGGCCATTATTCTAAAAGAAGTATAAAGTAAAACACAAGTCCAGCAAAGCCCTTAAGTTTTGTTTCTGTTACATTACAATTGTTTAAGAATGATTTATTAAAAAATTATGAATGCCAAATTAAATTACGGAATAAAAAATATCACTGGTTTCAACAATTTTTGTATTTTTAACTGGTTCCAAAGATTATACATCCCTTGGTAATTTTTTGGTATATGCTGAACTTTAAAGTTTAAAACGTCGATCATAAAAAACTCGGTACTAATCGGTACTACTAACTAAATAAATAAATGCAACTGGCGATATAAATTAAAGAAATCGATTTTTAAGCATTTAACTTTTAAGCTAACTTATAAAGCAAAGTCAATCATTTTTAAAGACTACAATTTTTGTGTTAGTATAAATCTGTTGTGCCAAAAAATACAAATGCAAGCTGCCCCAACCGCAGCCCACTATATTTGTGTCCTCCCGATGTTGCGCATGCGCAGTAAGACTTTCCAGGCAACAACAACGGTAAATGTAACTTAATGTGATTGTAAGTTACTTCCAGACGCAGATGCAGAGCTCTCTCTCTCTCTCTGTCTTTAAGCACTCGCGCTCTCCAATTGGAATATTGGAGCAGCAGCAACAAAAGACGCCAACAGAAAGCGGCAGAAAAGAAAGAAAAAACCAGACGACCTCGACCAAAGTTGTCGCAAAAACAAGAGAAGTTAAAGCATGCAAATATAAATCCAACACACATGCAGTGTGGGAAGGAGTGAATAAACTGAAGAAAAGGGTGGTGAAAAAAAGATAGCTACAAATTTGAATCCATGGCACAATACCTAAGTTAGTTTTCGACACTTTTAATTGCCTTTTTTACAAATTGTGCTGTTCCACACAAACTTTCACTGCATCAAACATGAAAGGACATAAAGCTGTGTACTGGTAACAGGACTTACTACCGTTACCACTCACTGCTTAAAAAACCAGTACAAAACAGGCAGCGCTCCAAACAAAAACAACGAGCTTATGCTCTCATAAAAATTCATTTCCAGCGGCAGCGCAGCGTCTTCGACGTCGGCAGCGGCCACTTCCAATGGGCAAAAACGAAAGACTTCAATTCAGTTTGGCGAAGACAACGAACCCGAAAAGAGCTAGCGCGGACAGCAGTGAAAAAGGTGGAGAGAGAAAACGCTCAGCTGCGTCTTACAAAACGGTACGTGCGCGCATGCGTGTGTCTGTGAGTGAGTGTGGCTTAAAGTTTATTGCAGTCACAGCAACAAAATTACCAACACACGAGCAACAAGCCAGCAAAAGAGAAAAAATTAATAAAAAGAAATCAAATACGAAATTAAATTGAAAATCAGTGGGCCACGCAGGCGATTTTGCTGAACAGAAAAGCAGCAAAAATTATGAAAAATCGCTGGCTAAAATCCGTGCAGTGAAAAGTGTCTTAGTTCGGAATTCCCCTGTTCTTTTTACAGCCAGAAAAAGAAAACCGGAGCAACATTCACCTGGGCCACTCTCTCACTCTCGCTATCTGTAAAAGACAAAAGCCTGATTGGTTGGCCTTTTCTTTTGTGCCATTTCATCGCCGTCATTCGATCGTCAGCAGCCAACGGTACACTTTTCTTACCATACATCTACATTAGGGTGGTCCTTATTTGGTCGATTGTTGAATTTGCAACGGGGCACTTTCGAATTCGATAATATACCTCGAAATATGAAATATCTTTTTTTTTTTTTTTAGGTCAAGGTTTAGGGTCGCTACCAAGGTTTGAATTTTAAAGGGTCTCCATACAAAAAAAAAAAAAAAGTTCGATTTTTATTATTTTTTCATAAATAATTTCAGAATCTGAATACAAAACGTTGACTAAAATGTGAAGTCGATCCGAATAACAGTTTCGGAGATACAGGCCCTTGAATGTTATGTTTGCATGTAATTTTGATAAGCAGTGCATTTGTGCATTTTGCGCACATTCAAGGGCCTGTATCTCGAAACTGTTATTCGGATCGACTTCACATTTTAGTCAACGTTTTGTATTCAGATTCTGAAATTATTTATGAAAAAAAATAATAAAATCGAACTTTTTTTTTTTTTGTATGGAGACCCTTAAAATTCAAACCTTGGTAGCGACCCCTAAACCTTGACCTAAAAAAATAAAAAAAGGTATTTCATATTTCGAGGTATATTATCGAATTCGAAAGTGCCCCGTTGCAAATTCAACAATCGACCAAATAAGGACCACCCTAATCTACATGTGAAAGTTACGGATCTCTTTCTATTTCGTTGGCCAGCTTCTTGTTTTTCTTTTCTTCTGTTTCTGCTGCTAACGGGTTTGGTTGGCAACACTTTTGCTTTTACTACTCAAGCTGCAGCAATCTGGCCATTTAGCATTTCGGAGCCGAAAACAATTTGCGTTGTTCGCGGATCACGAAACCCGTTCGGTAAAATATAACAACACACCCAAAAACCAAGCAACTTGTTCTATAAATTATCAAATTAAATTAGCAAGCCAAGGTGAGCTGAGTCCCAAGATTTTCATGGCATTTATCACATCGAATAGATTTAGTTGGGGTGCTTTCACAGGGAACCACCAGCGCGAAATGTCACTTGGCCTGGATTTTCACCTGGATCATCTTCTTGTTGGTGAATAAGTCCACTCACCCCCTTGGCATTTCCAATCAGATTCTCTCAGACGCCTCCACCTCAACTTCAAGATTCTGCCTCAGTCTCGAGGTCTCTCTTCTCTACATGCTTCTTCAACTGTTTGCTCATTAACATTTTGCTCACAATTTTTGAGTGGCTCGCAGCCAAACCAAAACCACTGCAAATAGTCAATGTTTATTTGTTTTCTCTTTGCATATGTAACTGTTGTTTAAAACAATAAACAGCAAGTCCTCAAAAATGTCAAAGTCAATGCCAAAAAAAACCGTTTAAGTACGGTTCTTATCCCATAAAATTTGTAAAGGGGCACATTGTTAAGAGTTTAATTTAGTCGTTACTTTGCATAAAACATATATGCAACTTTAAAATTTGAAATTGGACAGTAAACATATTTTGTATTAAAAATTAACATTAAAAATACGAGCAAAGCTTCGAAAAAATTAACAAACAAAAGCCCCGCTGTCATATAACACGACAACTCATCGGTGATTGGATAAGTCCTTTAAACCACAATATACACTCATCAATGAAAGCCCAAATTAAAATCCAAACAAAAGACAAATCATTCCCGAATCCCAAACCACAAAAGAAAACCAACGAAAAGAGACACCGAAAATTAAGTGCCAGTTCCGATTTACTCACGCATTACGTAAAAACCAAACATTAAGCTTAACTGTGACTCATTCCACATAATCAAATTGCTTCGTTTCAATTTTAATTAATTGTGTTTGGCTTTTTCCCAGAGCCATGTATTGAGCATTTTTTGAAACCCTAGTAACTAAATGAAATGTAGCCCATTTTCTGCAATTGAATGCATTTTAATTGACAAAGTACACAAGTGCCACATTATTTACCAAATCTGTTGTGACTCACTAAATTTTATTTTCCATTACCAAGTCAAAAAGGTTTAACACACATTTACAGTTACAAAACAGTAAAACAGATTACAGAAAAACGGCAAATAAAAGGGTGAAGGAACTGAACATTTAATGAGTCAACGCGAAGTTAAGGAGCTTCTTAAATGGGAAATGGGAGAAAAAAGGATTTTGTCTTGAGCTGGATGACAAGTAGTTGAAATCTATACATATATTTGTTGGCACGGTTGCCACAGTTGCGTTACTCGTAGACAAATGTATACATAAGAATCTTGTTGACATTGGGTAAGGGGTATCTCCGAATCTACAGAATTCTGTCTCTGCCTGTACGGCATTTTGATTCACTCTTCAGATTCACAAAAAAAAAAACTATTTCTTACCTCTGCCAACTGGTTTTAAACCTGGTTTGTGGTATACCAGTAGAGTTAATATACAAAATAGAAATTTCAACTTAAAATTTATATTAAAAGTTTCGTGTTTTTCGTACTGTTAAGTTTATGAATCAATTTAACAGGATAAATGTGATAACTTAACTGGATCTAAGAAAGTTTTTAGATGATATTCATAAGCCAGTTTAAGCTTAGTGAACTTTTCAGCTTAAAGGGAGGTGCAGCTTCAAGATAGACTGTCTGAGATCTGCAGGCATGAATCACCCGATTCGAATTTATACTGGTATTCCTGCAATCGGCATGCAACCTTCAAGCAAATGTGGCTCTCCGCTGTGGCAAGCATAAATCAATAGCTTAAATGGCCAATTCCAGTAAGCTGACCACTGCAAACTGAACCCACACCCATGAATGTCCCTCCCCCGGATCCCCATCATAAAACTGGCCCCATCTTGGCCATGTCACCATTGTACTCGTAGATCGTTCCGGCTTGGCTAGCCTGCAATTTTTCACATAATGCTTACCATTTTACTCTTATTTGCACATATTTCTTGGTCGCAGCTCGATTGGGTTTCCTGTTGTAAACCGAAAACTGGTTGTCCGGCAATCGGCAACATTGGTCGGCAGCTGGTTGGCGTGGCCGGTTCGATTGCCGTGTTCCCGTTTTGACTAGTTGGCTTAAGTGTAGCAATCAATTTATGCGCCAGCCCAAGCAGCAACAACTGTTGCAGCCCCGACTTGTATCTGTAGCTGCCTTGGTATCTGTGCGAGGGTATCGCATAGATTGTGTTCGTTTATTTCTATAACATTTTTTACAAGTATCTGACTTTCACTTTTTTTCTGTGTTTCTGGCTGGCTGTTGGTGGAGCGCAGGTTTTAATTGTTCGCCTTCTATGGCGGCTTCTGACTTAGCCTCAAAACCAACACAAAATCAGACGGATACTTATGCTTATGTTTACACTTAAAAATTTATAATTTAAAAAATACTTCTTGTTTTAGTTTTTGCCTGTTAATTAAGCTTGTGCTTAATTAATTATCTGAAACCACTTTAGATTTGGCTTTGAAATATGTGGCATGTGCCAAAACACCTTGTGCTTTTTTCGGTCTTATGTGACGATGATTACGTTAATAGGCCAGCTGAATAAGTTATTGAAAATAGGAGCTCGAATCACAATCTTTATATCGACTAACCAACTTCAAACTCTTTTATTGTATGTTACCTTAGGTACGTGAAGTGTTGGCCATTATGTTAAATCCAACCGACATTCACTTTGCCTCTCTCCCGCCGCCTTCAGACCACCTATCTCCACTCCTTTTCACTACCAGGCACTAATGTGATTATTACAACAGACAAAAATTATTAAAACACCCAACGCCTGCAGCTGTGTCCCATTGTCTGTTTTTTGTGGGCAGCACAAAAGAGTTCGGCTCCATGCCGCTACCAGTAAGGCCGCTCCAGTTTGCCTTCCTGTCCGACCGGTTGGCTATCGGAGATCTATACAAGAATATATATTTCGTTTCGTTTACTCTGCGAAGTCAATTGTAGAGCCGTAATCCTTTTCGGGCTCGATCTTTCTGGGCCCTCGGCGTTGATTGATAGCGTCGACATGAATGCCTAATATGTTTTTTTTTTTTTACTATTCGGATACTGGTATTTTGTTGTACCTAGGTCATATTTGGTATGGCGAGCACGTTCTGTGTGTGGGTAAAATCATTCCGCTTTTGAGCCTGGCTAAGGTTAATTGAGTTCGTTATCCCGGAGATATACACAACTTTTTACACATATGAAATAGGTTTTTTTCTTTTTCACCTTTTGAAAAAAACAAGTGGTTCTTTTTTCTCCTGCAAAAGTATATGACAAGAAAAGTAGGTATACAAATCGATTCTAAGATTTCCAAGATAGTGACGTTCAGTTGAACAAACAGACGGATAGGGATTTATGAACTTTAGGGTCAGAGCCCCTTCCTTCCTCCCTTAATAAGAGGAATATTACAAACGTATACAAACTTCTAGCTTCTTTTTTAAACGCTTTATATAAGTTTCACTTGTGGCTGGCTGGCTGGCTGGCTGGCTGGCTATCTGGCTATCTGGCGGCGTAACACTTTTTGGTTTGCATGCAGGCCTGCCAACTTGTTTTTTTACCGATAATTTATCGATATCTATAAAAGAGCGCGCTCTTTTAAACCGGAAAGCGTTTCTTTTAGTTTTTTAAAACTATTAAAATTATTATAATACTCAGTTTAGGGATTGCTTTTGACGAGGAATTGCAAAATTTAGTTTTATACATTTAAAACTTTTTGTTTCAGTTTTTTTTTTACGATTTTTTACATGACTTTCTAAATTTTTTCAATTTGGTCTTCAAAGCCGATAATTCAGCTTTATTTTTTTTTTTTAATAAGTCCACTTACAAAAAGATATATCTAAAGAGCTGTACATTTTCGATTTTTTCTGCAGTTTATGGATTTAAGTATGTATTATAGCTTAAACACTATAAATCCAAGTTCAACTGGTGGATGAGATCCATTCTAGTGGACATTTGACATTTGGAAGAATCTAGTGAATTCGAGGTTACTGTAAGATATTCATTGGCAGTGGCCAAGCTAAACGTTTTTTGCTGACTTGTGTCCGATGGTTGCTCAATTGCGTATTTTTCCCATATTAAATTGATTTTGTTTTTTGTTGGCAAAGAGTTGAAGAAAAAACGGGTTTCTATTAGGTTTTAAAACACAAGGGGAGGCGATTTATCGAAAAGATAAAATATGCCAAAGTAGTTACTAAATCAACCTTAACGACCCAAACGGGCATTCATTAAAGTGGCAAAAAAAAAAGTATATTAAAAATATTATATGCATTTTGGCAATAAGAAACGACCGTGACAGGACTCGAACCTGCAATCTTCGGATTCGAAGTCCGACGCCTTATCCTTTAGGCCACACGGTCTGGTTGAATCATCACGTTCGTTCCTGCCCTATAAACCCCAAAACAGGCGCACTCCAAGGACGCACTTTCACCACGCTTTCGCTTTGAAAGCATCCTGCCACATATCTGAATATGTGTGTGAAAAAAGCCACCCTTACGCTTCCGTAAACTTAAAATTGTGCGTTGCTGTTTATAGGTGAGGGAGTTTTTGTCCTTTGGGGTTGTTTCATCCTATGACACGACACTAGCCTCGTGCGCAGAATCCTCCACAAGGGGGCCGGATGCACCCCACAGCATCCTTGAGAGCAACCAGCTGTTCAGTTTAGGCGCCAGATAATTGATTTTTAAAAAACTGTTAAAAATTAACACCTTTACAAAGTTATATCAAAACTCTCTCCAACATTGCTGTTTAACAGTGTTTGAACTACCTACTGTTGACCAGTCGATTTGATACCATTGCCTGATTGTTGGGTGGACTTGAACTATTTTGTGGAAGTATTATAATATTATAATGGTCAGAAGTTTTTAGTGCAAGACCAACACATGATTTGTTAAATGTGGATGTTAGTGTGTCACAAGTAGCATCAACTAAAGCGTTGTCCTTATTTTCCTTTCTATTAGTTTTGAACTTTTGTAAAATATGTCAAATCAACTGTTTCGATTAAAAATATCACTGCGATGCAATAGATTTATGAAAAAGGGTTCCAAATTAAAATTGTGTTGTAATAGTTAAATTTTCGTCAGACCCCGTCAAATAGATCATGCAGGCCTCAGTACACCATAGGTCCATTTCCAATGACCCAAGTGAGGAGGACATTGAAAACCGTCCCCAAATGAATTCGGCCACCTTCGATGTGACGCAGTTAAGCAGCCGTGAGCTAAGCACCAAAAGGGGCGTCCAACTACCGCCCCTGATGATAAGGGGTCAGATCCGTCCGGATCAGGTGACCAACGCTCGGTTTTGCCTGGTGGAGACCAAACGGCGGCCCCTTAACGATCAACAATTCAACGCCCTTATCAAGCGACTGGTCAAGTGTTTCATGTCGGAAGTGGAGATCACAAAGAGGTTGCGCAAGTTCACTTCTCGGCGACTTTTTCACCCGGTGGACGTGCAGCTCATTCGGAATTTGGAGGTGCACCGTCGAAAGTACGAGACCGAGCGATCCGCCCTGGTGGTGAAGCTCAGCGTAGACAGCCGCTTCAATCTGTACCCCTCTCGTGCAACGCAGATTGAGAAGGTTCAGGCGAGCAAGCCCAGCAAATCTAAGAAAAAAAGTTCCGTGGAGATCCCTTCTGGTAGCGACAAAATAAAAGCAGCAACCACGGCCTTAAAGCACGCATTTGATGTGCGTGCAAGGCAGCGACAGAGGGGAGGATCCGTGACCAGAGGGACGCCTAGAAACCCCATAGTCTGTAACCATATATTTACACCTGTTGATCTGTCCAAAAGAATTGGGGAAAAGCTTTACAGAATGCTGGAAACTTTCAATCCTGCGGTGGCCCAAAGAGTCGAGGCATCGCCCTACATGGCTTCGGCTAATGGAGATTCAACTTCTCTAGTGTCTTCGAGTTCTTCTGACATATTCTATGATATTCCCGATATGGAGGGTTTCTAGGCATTTAATATAAAACTGTTTGACCTCTCCTTTCTCTATACGGATTTCAATGCAGTTTAAAAGTTCGCAACTTAAAATTATATAATGGATATAACAGCACCTTGACTAGATTTTAACTTTTTCTTTGCATGACTAAGTTTTGCGAACATTAAAAGATTCCTGATCTAACAGAAAGACCTACCTTTCAACCGTTGGCGCTGCTCAGGGGTCTCAGAAATCTCTTTTAACGTCATTCGGTTGGAATGTTAAAACAAAATTGCTTGACTTTGAACATACCAACCAAATTAATTTAAAAATTTTTACCAGAAAAGGGTTTGGCAAAGCCTGATCTGCGCAATGTTGATGCGAATCTGTGCAAAAACTCGTTGGGTTGGCTCCTATAGTTTCACTAATCCATTTGTTTACACAGACTTCATTGTAAACAAGAAAGAACGTTATTGTCGGGTTTCCCGACTATAAGATTTGCGATACTCATTGCCCTCTTCAAAAAAGTGTAGCCTACTTTCAAGCGCAATAAAAATTTTCAACGCACTTGTATACACAATTTCTTTAAAAATGGTCAGATTTTCAAATTTGTTAGATATTTGGGTAGATATTTTCAATACAAAAAACATTTATAAGGGCCACTTTTCTCTAGCAATAATATTGTGGACACCACAGAGTTTCGCGGTTTGTGGGCGTAAAAAGGGGCGTGGTCAGGTTTTGAAACAAACTTGATCTGCGCCTTGCTAATAGAAGCCTGTGTGCGAAATTTGGTGGTTGTAGCTCTTATAGTTCCCGAGATCTCGATGTTTGTGCGGACAGACAGACAGACAGACGGACGGACGGACAGACAGACATTTCAACGTTTACAGTATTTGCTTACTCTTCGAGTATCGCAAATAAAATGATAAAGACAAGATAAAGATAAAACAAAAATAATTGTATTATTGCATTTTGGTCCCAGCGGCCTATGTCGAGTGAAGCGCCTATCAATTTTAAGCTGGCTCACAACCCATAACTCCTCCTATCGCCGATTACATAAGGCGATTGGAATACCATCTTCAATTTGCCTCATAATCATAAATATTTCACTCGGACCAGAATCTGGGACAAGGCCTGCATTGGCAGAACAATACGAGCAGTGCTGGCAACTGCAACTCCAAGTGCCAGTCAAACGAGTAACCATACTTAATTACCATAAAAACAGAAGAAGGGCCAGCGGCAACATCAGTTTAAGTTCCGTGCCACATGTGGAACAACTGAGGCGTGTCCGTACACCGGAACGAATCAAAGTCTCGAGTTGCGCATGCGAATTACGTGTCTCCCTCCAACCATTTCTAAATATACTCCATGCCGACAACTGCCAAAGTGAAAATGAAAAGCTGATGAGAAAACTCTGGTAGCACCCGAAATCATGAAACCAAAGATGTAAATTTTGTCACAAAGATGCCCAAAGTATGAATCACTAACTTGAGCTTCACAGCAAAAACAAGATCTCTGTGGTCTGTACCTACATATATTTGGTTGGATACTATTTAAATCTGTTCATGTCTTTTAAACTAAAACATATTTTAGCTTCTTTTCTGGCTATCATTTGGTTTCTTTGTGCTTGTAACAGATGCTGTCAAGGTTCATCTTGGACTTAAATAAGCAAACTTAAACCGGTTCGAGGGCGGAGTCAAAGGACGCCTGTCCTTGGGAGCCGTTTTCCACAGCCATAAATTACATGTCCATTAAAACCGGCTTATCGAACATTCGCAACCCGCGCTCAATTATTTTTCCCCCACATCCAACTCATTGCAGTCGAACATTGGCCATTCCGCTCCAAGATTGGGGGCTAGCACCAACCGTGGGAGATGTCTGCGATGCGGCATCGCCCGATGGCCCCTCCGGGGCCCGGAGCAGGGGCAGGGACCGCCGGAGAGCACGGTGATAGCGATGACAATAACTTTACCGACGACGAGAGCTCTCCGCTGACTCACGATATCTACGGCGGCAGGTAAGTCTCACCCTTGGTAGTGCAACCAGGTTTTCGGACCAAAGGTGTCTTCAAAATTAATTCCGATCGTTAGTTGGCTAGATGGTGGCTTACTAACGCGGAAAGGCAGCCGGAACCAAAGTGTCTCAGCCAGACAACTGTAATTAAGCCCCGGTCCGACCAAGATTGCTTCACAATCACTTTCAGTCCAGGGCGGAGTCGGGGCAATGAGGTGCCGGAAGTCAAGATCATCTAGTCGAGCGAGCAGCAAAGCAAAAATCCCAGAGGTAGTGGTCTGCAAGTTGATCGGATTGCTCAAATGGGATCGGTCAATAATAAAATAAATAACTTTTTACGTTTTCTGACAACAGTGTTTATTTCTTAAATTGTTTTTAAAAAATGTCACTGATGTGACTATATTTTTTTATTTTTTATTGAAAGAACAAGTTAACTCTCTATAAAATTCTATAAAACTATTCTATACGCAACAAAAATGTTTTAAGTCAGGAGCTAGAGAATATTTTGTCCTTGCGCTATTAAAATAAGCTTCGCCAATTCATACACTATAAGACTCAAATTAATATTAACGCATCTAAATTTCTAGCCAACGCACCATACAAGAGACAAAGGGTTGGGATGTGTTCCGGGATCCACCGATAAAGATTGAGACCGGATCGACGGCGAACCAGGAGTGCTTAGAATTAACCGTCAAGATCTTAAAGATCTTCGCCTATGTGTTTACTTTTATCATAGTTTTAACCGGTGGCGTCATCGCCAAGGGCACTATGCTTTTTATGACCTCGCAAGTGCGCAAGGATAAAAAGATGGAGTACTGCAATAAAGCCTTGGTAAGTACATAAGTTCGGTTTCAGCACAAAAAGGAAGCTCCTCCGATACTAATAAAATAATTTACCACATAGCCAAATGAACCCATATAAAACCCCAGTGTGAGTGCTGAGATAATGATTTTTTATGTTTGTCTTTCCTTTCTGTTTTTTTTTGAAAAAGGGTCGAGACAAGAGCTTCGTGGTGCGACTACCCGAGGAGGAACGGGTGGCCTGGATCTGGGCGCTTCTAATAGCCTACGCTCTGCCTGAGATCGGAGCCTTGATCCGATCCGCCCGCATCTGCTTCTTCAAGACGTTCAAGGTGCCGCGAACGGGTCACTTTCTGTTTGTCTGGCTAATGGAGAGCCTGAGTGCTGTGGGCACTGCGTTGCTGATGTTCGTAGTTCTGCCCCAGATCGATGCAATCCAGGGCGCCATGCTGACCAACTGCCTGTGCGTTATCCCGGGTATCTTCGGCCTCCTGTCGCGCACCTCCAAAGAGGGCAAACGGTTCGTGAAGGTGATTATTGATCTGGCGGCGGTGGCGGCCCAGGTTACGGGTCTGGTCATCTGGCCACTGCTGGAGAACCGCCGTGAACTGTGGGTCATTCCGGTGGCCTGTGTGATGATCTCGTGTGGCTGGTGGGAGAACTACGTGTCCCCCCAATCTCCGCTTGGGTTGGTAAGAGCTCTGGGACGCATCAAGGAAGAGATGAAATACACTCGCTACTTTTGCCACATATTCCTCTCGATCTGGAAGATCCTACTTTTCTTCACCCTCACTTTACTGATTTATTGGGCCCAGGGCGAGGAACCGGGCAATCTCTTCTCCATGTACGGAGACGCGTTTGGACCCCACAAGATCGTGGTCTACGAGTTACCAGCGGGCCTGGGGGGTGTTCTTCCGGATACGCTGGAGTCGGCTAATATTGACACTGTGGATGTGGATGCCGCCTACAACACGGTGGTGTACGTACTGCTGCTGCAGATATTTGGCTCATATCTGTGCTACATCTTCGGCAAGTTTGCCTGCAAGATCCTGATTCAGGGATTCAGCTATGCCTTCCCTGTCAGTCTAACTGTCCCGCTGTCTGTTTCGTTCCTGATTGCCGCTTGTGGTATCCGGATTGATGATCCCTGCTTCTTCCATGACACTATTCCGGATTATCTGTTCTTCACGAGCCCCTCGAACTTTCGGTTTAACAACTTTGTCACCGAGCAAATGGCCTGGGCCTGGATCCTATGGCTCCTGAGCCAGACCTGGATCGCTCTGCACATCTGGACGCCCAAGTGCGAACGCCTGGCCACCACCGAAAAGTTATTCGTGCAGCCCATGTACTCCTCTTTACTAATCGATCAGTCGATGGCCCTTAACAGAAGACGGGATGATCAGGCGGATGTCAAAACAGAAGTGAGTTAGAACAAGACTTTAGTTTAAGATAAACCTCAAATCGAATTACTAATAAGAAAACCTCCATAGATGTTTTATTTAAGAGCAAAATTTAAAGACAGACTTTTACCTTTTAGGATCTCTCAGAGATCGAGAAGGAGAAGGGCGATGAGTACTATGAGACCATCTCGGTGCATACTGACCGTTCCTCGGCACCCAATAAGCCTTCAATAAAGTCGTCAGATAACATCACCCGAATTTACTCCTGCGCTACCATGTGGCACGAGACGAAGGATGAGATGATCGAGTTCTTGAAAAGTATCATGCGGATGGACGAGGATCAATGCGCTCGTCGTGTGGCGCAAAAGTATCTGCGGGTCCTCGACCCAGATTACTACGAGTTCGAAAGTAAGTAATACTAAAACATTTAATAAGGACACAAAACTAACCACAGCTCCAATTTTAGCTCACATTTTCTTTGACGACGCCTTTGAAATCTCGGACCACAGCGATGACGATATCCAGTGCAATCGGTTTGTAAAGCTACTGATCGCTACAATGGACGAGGCGGCATCCGAGATCCATCAGACCACTATCAGGCTGCGTCCGCCCAAGAAGTACCCCACACCCTATGGCGGCCGCCTGGTGTGGACCCTTCCCGGCAAAACAAAGTTCATCACACATCTGAAGGACAAGGATCGCATTCGTCACAGAAAGCGTTGGTCGCAGGTTATGTACATGTATTACTTGCTGGGCCATCGCCTTATGGAGCTGCCCATTTCGGTGGATCGCAAGGATGCGATTGCAGAAAACACTTACCTGCTCACCTTAGACGGAGATATTGACTTTAAGCCAAATGCGGTTACCCTTTTGGTGGACTTAATGAAGAAAAACAAGAATCTTGGCGCCGCCTGTGGACGTATTCATCCCGTAGGTTCAGGACCCATGGTGTGGTATCAGCTGTTCGAATATGCCATCGGTCATTGGCTGCAAAAGGCCACGGAGCACATGATTGGATGTGTGCTCTGTTCACCTGGATGCTTCTCCCTGTTTAGGGGCAAAGCTCTAATGGATGACAATGTGATGAAAAAGTATACAACCCGATCGGATGAGGCTCGTCATTATGTGCAGTACGATCAGGGCGAGGATCGTTGGCTCTGTACGTTGCTCCTGCAAAGGGGATATCGTGTGGAGTACTCAGCTGCCAGTGATGCGTATACCCACTGCCCCGAGGGTTTCAATGAATTCTACAATCAGCGCCGAAGATGGGTGCCCTCCACTATAGCGAACATTATGGATCTACTAGCGGATGCAAAGCGCACAATCAAGATCAATGACAACATATCCCTGCTCTATATCTTCTACCAAATGATGTTGATGGGGGGTACCATTCTGGGTCCCGGAACAATTTTCCTTATGTTGGTAGGTGCCTTCGTGGCTGCCTTCCGAATTGACAACTGGACCTCCTTCCATTATAACATCGTACCTATCCTGCTCTTTATGTTTATTTGCTTCACCTGTAAGTCAAACATTCAACTATTTGTGGCCCAAGTCTTATCAACAGCCTATGCATTAATTATGATGGCTGTGATTGTGGGTACGGCTTTGCAGTTGGGAGAGGACGGAATAGGTTCCCCTTCGGCCATTTTTCTGATATCCATGGTGGGCTCATTCTTCATAGCCGCATGTTTGCATCCACAGGAGTTCTGGTGTATAACATGCGGCCTAATCTATCTGCTATCGATCCCATCTATGTATCTGCTGCTCATCCTGTACTCGATCATTAACCTGAACGTCGTCTCCTGGGGAACACGAGAAGTGGTAGCTAAGAAAACGAAGAAGGAGCTGGAAGCGGAGAAGAAGGCAAACGAGGAGGCAAAGAAGCGGGTGAAGCAGAAGAGCATGCTCAGCTTTCTTCAGAGTGGAATAGGCGATAATGGTGACGAGGAGGGTTCCGTTGAATTCTCCTTAGCGGGACTCTTCCGCTGCATTTTCTGCACCCACGGAAAGACCTCCGATGAGAAGCAGCAGCTGACTACAATCGCCGAATCGTTGGACACGATCAAACATCGAATGGACACCATTGAGAGTGCTGTGGATCCCCATGGTCATCATGCCTCTCGACATGGAAGGAGGAGAACCACCTCCAGCGGCTCCAAGGACCACCATCTGCTCACCTCGGTGGCGGAGAAATCAGGAGATGAATCAGACGTGTCGGACTCGGACACATCGGCGGAACCAAAGCAGGAGCGAGATTTTCTTACCAACCCGTACTGGATTGAGGACCCGGACGTGCGCAAGGGCGAGGTAGACTTCCTCTCCAGCACTGAGACTCAGTTCTGGAAGGATTTAATCGACCAGTACCTCTATCCCATAGACAATGATCCCGTGGAGCAGGTGAGATAACATTATGTTAACTTAATCCAGGATATGTAATGAATTCAACCAATCTATAATAACGTTAGAGATGAAATAATAAGGCCAACTAGGCCATACCCCTACAATTTGCGTATCACTTGCACCAAGTGGATTTTTTTTAAAATAATTATATTTAACAAGTCTCACACCAAAAATTTGTTTCATATGATGAGACTTGTGTTTTTAAAATAATAAATTTTGTATTACTATTTCATTTGGTGCTCCTTTGTTTCTGCCAGTTTTTATAAAAACCATATTCAATAACAGTTTCATGATCAGCAGTCCACATTTATAAGGTACTGATAAAAAAATGTAGCATTTTGTATTTCGAAACTTAAATAATACATATTGTACTTGTACAATAGATATTGTATTTCTACAAACAGTCTGCGAAGGTACTAAAACTTCGGCTAGCCGAAGCCAATCTTAGAACTCACTGTGTGTGATTGCTCTTGAAAATCTCTCAACCTAACACAATCGCCGCATCGGATAACGCTCTTGTAGGCCCGCATTGCTAAAGATCTGAAGGAACTACGCGACTCGTCGGTGTTCGCGTTCTTCATGATAAACGCGCTGTTCGTGCTGATCGTGTTCCTGCTGCAGCTGAACAAGGACAACATTCACGTGAAGTGGCCCTTCGGAGTGCGGACAAACATCACATACGACGAGTCTACCCAGGAGGTAAATAGCAACTTGGCCAGCTGAACTAACACAATTCTTTTGGTTTATTTCTTTCTTTGGCACCACGATCTGAAATGAAGGCCCGCATTGCCTCCGACCTGATTGAGCTGCGAAACAAGTCGGTTTTTGCGTTTTTTATGGCCAACGCCTTGTTCGTGCTGATTGTTTTTTTGTTGCAACTGAACAAGGACAAACTACACATTATTTGGCCATTGGGAGTCAAAACGAATATTACCTATATCGAAGAGACATCCGAGGTTTATAATCAAGCTTAATACGATGTTCTACTACCACAACTGAGCTATCAGTGTTTTTTGTCTTACCCTAAACCTCTGGAAGGGTCCTCTAACTTCCTGCCTGCCCTCTCTGTTTCACTCTTAATGTCTACTACCCGTTCAACATGTCACATCACCAATCAGCTAATGATGTTCTTTGTTCTCTGTTACTCCCGTTAATTGAACCCCATCCTAATGGTTCAGGCTATATATCATACGAATACATCATGTAAAAACAACAGAACAACATCTTGACATTTAAGCGGTTATAACAGTTAGTCCCCAATTGAAAACACGGTAAACTGTTTGCTATATATCTCCCCTTCTGAATAATCACTGTTCTCTGTACACATGCCCAGAGCTAAGGCAAGCATGTTCATTGTACCTCCAACATCAAAACAATATGTCCCAACAAATATATAAACAAACCCGACATATAACCAACCTCCCAAATAGTATCACAACTCAACATGCCACAATCACCGACAATTGGTAATAAGATCAGCCATTATCCGAGCCCAAAACCGTCAACCAACCAAATCTTTAAATGTCACTAACACAAAACTAATCAGTTTAAGTTTTCCACTAATTTTGAAATATTTCTCATAGGTCCACATCTCAAAAGAGTATCTGCAGCTGGAACCCATTGGTCTGGTATTTGTGTTCTTCTTTGCCCTTATTTTGGTGATTCAGTTTACGGCTATGCTGTTCCATCGCTTCGGAACAATTTCGCATATCTTGGCCTCAACCGAACTGAACTTCTGCAAGAAAAAATCCGAGGATCTTACGCAGGACCAACTTATAGATAAGGTAAGTACGATTGTCTAAGAAGCATTATAATTTAAATCGTAAGAGAAAATGCAGTCCTAATCGTTAAAGAATGCTAGATTTACTACTTACATGTAGATTAACTCATTACTTGTCATTACAAATATTACCCTAAAGTTTATAGTTGTTTTTCAAATTTATTTTGCTTATTTATTTGATCTTATTGTTCATTTATTTCACGTTTGTTTCGTCCAGCATGCTGTGGAGATCGTAAAAAATTTGCAGAGATTACAGGGTATCGATGGGGACTACGACAATGATTCCGGTTCCGGGCCAGATCGCATAGCTAGGCGAAAGACCATCCAAAACCTAGAGAAGGCCCGACAGCCGCGTCGTCAAATCGGCACCCTGGATGTAGCTTTTAAGAAGCGATTCCTGAAGCTCACAGCCGATGCGGAAAACAACCCGGCTACGCCCATTCTCACCCGACGCCTCACCATGCGAGCGGAGACAATCAGAGCGTTGGAGGTGCGCAAGAACTCGGTGATGGCAGAAAGACGGAAGTCCGCAATGCAAACATTGGGTGCAAAGAACGAGTATGGCATTACCACTGGGGCACCGGTAAGATCTTAAAATATTTACACTTTCTTTGTACGCCCTATTAATGATTTCAAAAAATTTTAAAGGTCAACAACAACGGTGCTCTGCCCAATCAAAGGAGTGGACGTGTTTCGAATGCTGGCATAAGCATCAAGGATGTATTCAATGTAAACGGAGGTGCTGCAGAGGTAAGAAGTTAAATACAACACATAAACATTATTGTTAATTGTCAAAAAGGTTTTTGAAAACTGTTATGTTTTTGTATGCTTGCTGGTGTGAATATCAAATAGGTACAGTATAATTTTTCAGCAAGTGTATGTAACATGAAAATGAAAGAATAAATGACCACAGGTTGCTTAATACCAACCACGTCGGCTTATTCGTTTATGTGAGCATTTCAAATTTGAAACCTTCCTAAGATTTAATTTCAAAGAGACATTTGGCTTACCGAAACCGTTAACCATTTGTCAAGACATCATTACTGGTCAAGTAACTTGATCAAGGCATTAATATTTATACAGTTACTTAACTAGTTTAAATTTTTAAATTAAAAGTATACCTCACAAATTAAAGACTTTTAAGTTTGTCCATTTTGTAAATTACTCTATAACTGAATTTTTCGTCTTTCTCTGCAGCAAATTTATGGCTCGAATGGAGGCGGCACGATCAACCAGGGTTACGAGCACGTGATAGACGAGGACGGCGACGGCAACTCTCTACGGCTGACCACTCGGAATCCGCACCCCCAACCACATCACCAGGTCTCGTGGGGTCAGAACACCAGCAGCGGCAATGGTACAGGTCGCCTGTGAAGGCATCTGTACATCCTAGACATAGTGCTAAGCTAGACCTAGAGAACTTTGTTAACGAATTCCGCCTCTTTCCATAAACTGCCTAATTTAAGACTAAGCCCAGACCTAGAGTGTAGTCAGAAATAGAAGATTGTGTTGTACATATAAATATATAGGAACGCGAGAGAGATTCAGGACATTGCTGGAGCCTGTCGACACAACGAACATTATGCTTAGCTAATCACACTGCCAGTGTAGATGTGTGCGTGGGTGATTGCCCACGATGGCAAGAACATTCATACAATGTACTATACTATCACTTTTTAGGTTATGTTTAAGTCAATCCCTGTGTGGATCCATCCGGACACACGACCAGTGCATGCTGACACAAAATACTCAACGCAAAGCTGATTCGTAAATGCAGCAGTGAGATGACCTATTTATACATATATTCCCCATAATGAAGATAGTTCGTTTGAAATAAGTAATTATTGATGATTTGATAAATTGTACCACTTTTGATAAGACAAATATATACAAATATCGAACGAAAACAAGAAAAGTTGTCTATACTATTGAAAATTATCGGTCTTGTGCATTAACTAATCCGTACTTTTATGTAATGTCCACTGAGAATCACTTATATAGTCATTGGCTTATAAAACTTCAACCGTTATACAGCTTGATTTTTTGGCTTTAAAAAAAATTCCAAAAATTTTATTTTAAAAATAGCTGAAATATGGTAATGATCCGTACGTTGGAACACTTTTAAAACTCATATATTTATTTTTATTTATTTGCGATACTCGAAGAGTAAGCAGACACTGAAAACGTTGCTCTCTGTCCGTCCGTCCCTCCGTACGAACGTCGAGAATTAGTCTTTAATAAATGCTGTTTGTATTAAAAAAATCGACATAGATATCTACAAATTTTGAAAACCTGGCCAGTTTCAAGAAATTGTGTACACAAGTGCGTTAAAAATTTATTGCGCTTGAAACCAGGTTACACTTTTTTTTAAAGAGGGCTAGCGACTCTAGCGTTTTTTCCAAGTTCCGTCCCTTTGTACGAACGTAGAGATCTCGGGAACTATAAGAGCTAGAACTACTAAATTTTGCACACCGACTTCTATAGACCCCACGCAGCTTAAGCCAAAACCTGACCACTCCTCTTTTAATGCCTACAAGCCGCGAAACTCTGTTGTTTCCAAATTTTTAATGCCAAATATAATCTCTATAGAAAAAAGTGGCCTTGATAAATGTTGTTTTGCATTGAAAATATCTACACAGATATCTTAAAATTATGAAAACCTGGCCAGTTTCAAGAATTTGTGTATACAAGTGTTTTAAAAATTTGTTGCGCTTAAAAGCAGGCAAAACTTTTTTTTTAAGGCAATGAGTATCGACAATCTTATAGTCGGGAAATCCAACTACTGCGTTTTATTTTTTTCTGTCTGTCTTAAAAAGAACCTTTTGTAAATAAATTCAAAACACATGAAAGAGAATCGTCAAAACTATTATCCTTGTGTGTAAATTCTTCTAACTTGGACATCACATAAAAATTGTCCCTCTGAAATTATTTTAAACGTATAAAAAAAACAAACACAAGTATGAATTTCTAAAAACTATATATATATAGTTACGTATGTCTAAAACTAAACTTAGTTACCTCACAACGACAACATGCCTCTGGGGCCCACGCCCACCATTGATTTAGATCAATATTTGTGTAAGGGCTTAGAGCCCTGGTTAAATACGAATAACTTTATTTGCGGGATAGGGAAAACATCTCTAGACTTTGGTTGCGGGACAACATTGATAACCAACTTTGATAGGTAATAGTATTAGACACCCAATATGGAAATGTAGCTATGGTCGTTTATGCTCGAGTTAACTGAGAGCTGGCTTAGTGGAAGAGCAGATTGCCCTTCTTGGCGGCGATGGGCAAACGATCGCCCTGGAGGAAGGGATTCATGATCGCAGCGTCCATTCGCGGATCAGGCATTGTCGGATAACCAGCCTTCTTTACAAGGCTGTTTACGTTGTTCAAGCTGTTTTCCTGGCCCATCTGCAGGATGTACTGCTCTACAGCAGAGTTCAGGTCACCCTTCTCGGATCCGGTATCAGCACTATCTTGATCCGAGCAGTCGAACATATGCTCGTTGTCACAGGTGCAGTCCTGAGCAGCCTGAAATTCCCGACTGAAGATGGCCGTGTTCTCAAAATCCACGATGCAGTTACCTCCTTGGGTCTCCATGTCGTAACCCTCCGGGCAAGGATTGGGAGGGTTACAGTAGGCGGGCAGACCAGCATCGTTTTTCACAATAGTTGGATATCTATTGGGACCCTCTCCCATGCCTCCTGAGATAAATTGGTGACCCCACAGTGAGCTATGCTGCAGGAACTCATGGTCTCTCAAGGAAGGACTGGAACCAGCTCCAGACGGTAGGATGCAGTCGCTTCCCCCGTCACACAACCTGGCGTATTCCGATCGGGAGACAAGATCCACGTTGTCCTTGGAGCCAGCAGCAGCCTCGTTGTCCACGTCATAATAGCCCACCTGCATGTCATTGTCCATACGATTGAGCAGATCCGTCAGAAGCGCATCGGCTAAAATATCCTTAGACCCGTAGGAATGCACCTGGTAGCTACTTGAAAGGAGTAGGAGCACCCCAATCAGCGAGTGCACACCTGGAAAATAATGGATAATACACCTGGACTACATTTCAGAACTGTTTTGTAAGACTTACCATGCGAACGAGACAACATATTGCTCGTTTCTAACCGATTTCGACAGTCCACGTAGGAGTTTGGTAAGGTTATTGATTTTTCGGCGGCAGCTGCTTCGATTCGGTGTGTATAACAACGTGACGTAGTCCTCTCCGGTCCGATGTGGTGGCTACCAGTTGAATTCACAGAATATACAGGAATGCATTCAGAGCTCTTTATATAAAGCAGTCAAAGCTGATAAGATATCGCATAGAACGCATGCGTCGTATCTGAAAGCTCTTTTATGGTGGGACAGTCCTTCTTCTCAGACAACATTTTATTTACGCCAATCTGTACGTTACGCCTGCAGGGCGGTCGATTTAAAAACCTCAAGAGAATGCTTAAAAATCAAAGGCTGGTTAACTAGTTTTACTATTATTTTTATATTTATTTCTTTAAATACACGGAAGGCACGCCGTAAGCATAAACATGAGTTATGCTAACATTAAACGCAGCTACAACAACAACACAAAAACAACAATTAACCAGTTTCAGTCAAAATCATCAAAAATTGCTTAATTAACTTCCAATTTAAAGTTTTTATTAAGATGCAGAAAAAGTAGAATAATTCCCAAATTTATTAAACACACAACTAAGTGTAAAAATATATTTAATAGGGACCAAGACATACCCTTTCACATAGAACAATCAATACTTAAAATATCCATGAACTTCCATTTAAAATTACTCAGCCTACTTATAAAATATAAACATCAACAATTAGCGGACGAAAACAAAAACTTAATTCGTACAAAAACAAAACTACAAAAACAACTGAACGCCGACGATACAACGACAGTTTTTGAGTCAGTCATTGCAACAACAAAAAAGCTTACAACATTAGTAAGAGAAGTCCAGAGAAGAAAATTTGAAGATCTGCGCTCCCAACGCAATAAAATGCTCACAAACAATAACAACAACACAGAATGCTTCGTCAACAAAACAGAGACGGAGTTCCCTCTTAACATCCAAGCTCTGCTTGCGAAGGGGCCGAAGTTCGCCTTGCCTATACCGAAGTCAAAGTTCCCGCTCTTTAAATGTATTGCCGACGGAGAGGAACTGGTGCAGAGCATAACGTGCAAAGAGCAACAAGAATCCGCGAGAACACAATTATCTCTTTTAATCAAAGACAGTACAACAAGAACCAAAGAAAGTGCAATAGATCGTGCAATATTGGACACAGTGGGACAAACAAGGAAATTTCTGAAAGAAAATAATAACATCATTATTCTAAACTCGGACAAAGGAAATGTAACGGTAGCCATGAACAAGGAAGATTACAACAAGAAGATGAAGAACATACTAGATGACCTATCCACTTACAGGATATTACGAAAGGACCCCACATCAAGGCTGCAAACAAAAAACAACAACAAAGTTGTGGAAAAATTATGGAATTTGGAGCTGATTTCAAGGAACGAAAGAAACAGACTCATAACAAACACTGCGCTACCACCTAGAATATATGGACTTCCGAAAATTCACAAAGAGGACACACCGCTGAGACCAATTTGTTCAATGATTAATTCACCTTCATATCAACTCTGCAAACACATCTGTGATATTCTCAAAAACTTGACTACTGACTCTACATTTAACGTTAAAAATTCACTTGACTTTAAAAATAGGATTAATGACACACATATAACAGACGAAGAGAGAATGGTATCATTTGACGTAGTTTCCCTGTTCCCAAGCATTCCTACTGACTTAGCATTGGAAGTAATCAAAAAAAAATGGGAGATTCTTAAAGAACACACAAATATTCCCAAAGTCTTATTCATGAAAATTATAACTTTTTGTATAACCGAAAACAGATATTTTAAATGGGAAGAAAATCTTTATGTTCAACTGAAAGGACTTCCAATGGGATCACCAGCGTCACCAATAGTTGCAGACATAATAACGGAAGAAGTTTTAAAAGACATTAACAATACAAAACTACTAACAAAATACGTTGATGACCTCTTTGCAATTGTCAAGGAAACAGATATAAACGAAATCATGCTGAAATTAAATTCATATCACAAGGATATACAGTTTACTATTGAGATAGAAAAGGACGGAAAATTACCCTTTTTAGATTCATGTGCAAACAGGATAAACAATAATATTAAACTCAATTGGTACAAAAAGCCCTCAGCTTCAGGTCGCATAATCAGTTACCTTTCAAAGCACCCAAGGAACATGATAATAAACACGGCACAAAATCTTGCAAAACGTATCATAAATACAAGCGACCCAATTTTCCATGAACAAAACAAAATTATCATCAGAGAAATTTTAAGAAAGAATGATTTCCCACACAATACTATTAGCACAATAATTAAAAACATGTCTAAGGAATCAGAAAAACCAAAATCCGAAACAAATAAATCTTACAAGTCCGTCATATACATCCCAAACTTCTCTGAACGCCTAACCTCGTCAGACATTTACGACAGAGACAAAATACAAATAGCTCACAAACCCACAGAAACTCTGGCAGCTTTATACAGTAACATGAAAAGTACAATTGATACAATGGACAAACACAATATAATTTATAAGATTCCGTGTGCTGGTGATGGGAACAATATATGTGATAAAATATATATTGGAACGACCAAAGCCAAATTAAAAACAAGAATATCCGGACACAAATCAGACATAAAAAACAGAAATAATATTAACACCCCCAAAACCGCACTTGCAGCCCATTGTGCAGGCAACGGTCACTGTCCGAATTTCGACGCAGCGAGCGTCGTGCAACAAGAACAACACTACAAGAAACGGTTCACGTTAGAAATGCTACACATAATAAATATACCAACAAACATAAGACTGAACTTTAAAACGGACACAGAGAACGTAGCACATATATACAGACACCTACTTGACCACCACAAACATTAAATTAGTTACTTTCTTGACTCCGCGGCAGACGCTTGTCTTTTTCAATGTTAATTGTCGCGTAATAAAATTGTATGTATTTATGTAAAAATATGTTTAAAATTATATAAAAATGTTTGTTGTTGCTAGCCCCTGAAGACGGACTCCGATGCGGGCCCGAAATATATTGGGAAAATAAAAAACAACCTGTGTTTTATTACATGGGTCCAGACCTTGAGCCAGATATCAACAATTGGATTACCAAAGCAGGTCGCCAAACACAAAACAAATTCTTTAAATATATCTTTGGTAATAGCTTTTTAATTTGAGTAACCTGGTAAACTACGAAAGTATATGTTTGCCAATCACACTAAAATTAAATAAATTATTTAACATTAAGAGCTATTTAACATCAAATAAAAATAATTTGTTCTACGAAAAATGTTATACACAACAAAACGTTCATTAACTCTCAACTATTTAGACTTTTATCATGTTTTAATAAATTTTCACTTTATTATTTAAATATATAACCTTGATCATTCGAAACAAAGCAAAGATTTTACGTGTAAGAAATCTGACAAAATTTGTACAATCTTGACTCAACTTTTTTAAAACAATGGACTTCGAAATACATTTTAAACGGATATTCATTTAAATGTGGAATTCATTATATTATTAGAAGGTAAATCGAAAACGACGTAAAATACATAGGGATATTATAAAGGTAAAAAGTCTACTGAAATTGTAGTCTTTAAACATTGGAAGAAACGTTTAAAAAATAGTAGCTTGCTACTCAAAACAGATTTCACTTTGAAACTAGTAAAAACACATGTTTTTAAAGCGATTTTTGAAAAACATGGTTGGTATAATTTTAAACTTGGGTTTGGCTGCAACTTTACCTAAGACTTTTTTCTGCTGAAAAAACATTGAAAAGCAGATCAAATTTTTTTGATTCATGATAACAAGGTCGTCCGTTCACAAGATAAAGTTGTTTTGGAGTAAACAAACCGTTGCAATCGAGCGAAAGAGCGATCACATTGGCAAAGTAAGTATATTTTTATATACATAGAACAAGAAAAAACGATATAGTCGGCTTTCCCGACTATCAGAATTGCGATACTCATTGACCTCTTTAAAACAAAAACCAAACAAAAAAAAACGCTAGAGTCGTTAGCCCTGTTAAAAAAAAAAGCGTAGCCTAGTTTTGAGCGCAATAAGTTTTTAACACACTTGTATACACAATTTCTTGAAACTGGCCAGATTTTCAAAATTTATAGACATCTGTGTAGATGTGTACATGTACTAGGGCCATGTATGTACAAGTACCTAACATTAAAAATGTTGGCACCACAGAGTTTCGCAGTTTGTGGGCGTTAAAAGGGGCGTGACCGTGTTTTGAAACAAACCTAATCTACTTGGGGTATTTAGAAGTCTGTGTGCAAAATTTGGTGGCTCTAGCTTTTATGGTTTCCGAGATCTCGACGTTCGTACGGACGGACGGACAGACATTTTTAACGTTTACAGTTGTTGCTTACTGTTCGAGTATCGCAAATAAAAAGTGTGTTCATGAAATTAGCGATTAAAACATACATAAGGCAGTCCTCTACCGTCGCGGTTTGAAAAAATCGATTTTTTTTTTTTTATTATTTGAAAGAAGACGATCTTAGAAATACGCCAGTAAAAGCGTTTCGCGAAAAAAACATTCCTTCATGGGTTTTCGCGACTTTGAAGTCATGCACTCGCGGCCGTTTCCAAGCGCTACTTTATCTTTAAACGCGTTTTCCCAAAAATTGACTTTTTTGAAATGGATGGTAAGCTTTCTACCAGTAATATTTATCGGATTCATCTCATTTTTGGCACAATTATTCAGAAAACATGTCGCTATGTTTGGCCGATCGGGATTTTAAAAATTTTAATTTTTCGAATTTTTACAGCTTCTAAACTATGAAAAAACATGGTAAAATTGAAAATTTTTGTAAAAAGTTGTATATTTTTTACAAGTTTCGAGATAAAAAAAATCCCGATCGGCCAAACATAGCCAAGGTAACAATAAATATAAACAAATTTTACTTTCTTCATTTCCGACAACGACATCGGAAAAACCTTGCCACCAAGTCGGGCCTCCAAATTTGAGAAGGACATTTCAAGGTCATCCCAAGGACAACAGAACCACTGGGCACACTTTTTGATTAACTGATTTTAAAGTCGACAGATGTACCAATAAAATAAAAAAAAGTTCATGAAATTATCTTCAGTAGTTCTTTCCCAATCAATTTTTGAAAATAGGCTCGAAATTGAGGCCTGACGGTAGAGGACTGCCTTAATTAAACAGGCAAATAAGAAATTAGTAATACCAGAGCAATCTCCCCATACATAAAAATGATCATATTCAAGCGCAAAACATTCCTTATGTGCAATATTTTAAACAAGGGTATTTCGCGTTGTAACAAAAGTTTCAAAAGTCAAATAGTTTGTTTGGCCTTCTTTTTAATTAAAGTTGGCGATAAGTCAACATATCGCTCTTATTTTATTCTTTATCTTTTTATGTTCAATGAAACGTTATCGATTTTTCAATAGAGGTGTTTCTATCCGATCGATTGGGTACTTTAATAAATAGTTAGTTAAAATAATTTAGGAATAGTTTGGGTGATGCATTTAACTGTCGAAAATCAGATCAATTTCATCCTGCATGTGTCTGGCTATGCGTCTGTGCGTTTTAGTTTTCGAATGTGCCAGCAGATCTTTGCGAGTTATAAAATCAGTACTGCAGGGCTCACATCTGAAAAAAAAACGATATAGTTAATTTTAGACAGACCATTTTGGAAATCAAGAGCTCACCTAAATTTTCGGTTCTCTTCTGGATGGGTTAAACTGTGGGCCTGCAAATGTGAGACGCTATTAAAAATCTTTCCGCATTCCAAGCATGGATAAGGACGTTCGTTCTTATGGGCTCTGAAAAAAAAAATTCACAGATGTACATATGTTATTAAAAACAAACATATATTTAGAACATGGTTCATGTTCTATAGAACATACGTTTAGAACATGGTTTGAAATTAGATTGAGCACAGTCTTTTCAAAATGACCGCATCTCAATTTCATTGCAATTTTATTCCAGAACATCAAAGTTTTGAAAATTTTGCTTGGATATTTTAAGGCATCTTTTATTCCTAATAGGAATTTTCTATAGAGTTATTTGTACTAATGTAAATGTTTTTCAACCAGCTAGCTTCTTAAAGTTCACTTTTAACAGAGGGACTAGTTTGCGTAGGTAGACATAGTGACATGTTTCCAAAATCGACACGCATAGTGATGCTGATAAAGAATTAATATAGTTCATTGGCCGGACACGTCTCCTTCAGGCTAAAATTATAATGCTTTGCAAGGATATAAATATTATAAAAATGCACATAGATCGACTTCACTAGAAGGTAGGTTCTAAATTGGCAAAGAAATATTTTTAGGTTATATTCTTACTTTTCGTGGCGCAGCTTGACACCCAGCTCTGCAAAAACTTCGCCGCAGGTCCAACATTTGAACCGCCGCTTGCCAGGATGCGCATCGACACGATGCTGTTTCAGCAACTCCTTCTTCTTAAAGGTTTGCGGGCACTCAGTGCAGGGGAAGAACTGCTTTACGTCCTTGCGATCCACGTGCCTGTCTAGGTGCTCGTTATAGAGGTACTCGTCATTGAAGAACTGTCCGCAATCGTCGCAGATAAAAAAGTTTCTGCGCCGCTTGGCCGCCCGTTTCAGCTGCTGCTCCTGCATTTCCGCCTGGTGCGCTGCCTCGGCAGCTGCCATCACTGAGGCCTCGGGATCGTCCTCCGACGTAAACCCGACATCCCCTGCTCCATCTTCATCCGTTCCGTCGTAGGCAAACTCCGCACAGTCGGCCGTTCCAAACTGATCGGCATCGATCAACTGCTCATCTAGTGGTGCAGGATCGATGTGGACAATTCCCAAATCTTGGGACTTCTTCTTCATGTCCAGTAGGTACTTCTGCGTAAAGAGGCATCGCTCGCGGAACTTAATGGCCAAATCTAGTTCGGAAAAGCACCGCTCGCAAACAAACTCCGGCAGTCCCTCATTAGTTGTCAGCTTCAAAAACCAATAGTAAGAACATGAAATGAAAGTTGAAATCAGTTGCATACCTCCACTCCAGTAATCTGCTTCAGCTGAAGCAGCAGATTCCCGCGCTTGAATTTAAACACGTTGCATTGGCGCTGTAGGTCCTTTATCTTATTCGCGCATATGCGGCAGACTTCAGTGATATCCATTTATTATAATATTGTTATTTATTTATTTAAAAGAGTTGTGGGGCTAGTGTGGACAGGCAGCTTAGAGATGGGCAATTTCACGTGTCTCTCACCCAGGTGGTGAGTACCGATATATTGTTTTGTTTTTCATTTTATAATTAATTATTTCACTGAAACTATAAATATTTGATCGATCAGGGATCATGTTGTTCTGCTGAACGCATTCATTGAACGCTAGAATGGTTTTCGTCACTTTTTTTCAAGATACTTATGTATTATGTGTAAATAAAAGTACAAAAGTAATTTATTAAAAAAAAATGTAGTTGCGAAGATTTGCAATAGAACAGACTATTGCAGAATTTATATATAAAAAGACGGCATCTGACATTTTTGGGGTCATTTTTGGCACAGCAGATATTAAAAATTAACAAACTTATCGATTGTTGGTCCATACGTTTTTTTTTGCACATCTCCAATTGCGCGCCTTTAATGTTTTTTTTGTGGTTCTGCCTAACGTTTTGTAGATATTTTTATTTCTTGTGATTTCTTCAACAATTCTTGAACTTTGATAAGAACCTTTTTTATTAAATATAAACCTTAGAATGTCCAGTGAAGCGAGTCTGGCTTCCAAATGGACGCGACCAGATGATGTGGGCATAAATTATAAGATACACCTGCCAGCAACTCTAGTTTTAATTGTTTAACTTTCCAGTTCATCAAGCTCCAGCGGCTTAAACAAAAAAAGAATAAATTGGCCGCTCGTGTGAGCAACAACAACAACAGCAAGCGACTTGCCCTTCAGGTTAATGAGACTGATAAAAGCAAACTATTAGAGGCTAAGCTCGCCCAAAAGCGAAAGAATCCATTTGCCAAGTAAGTAACTGATTCTCCCCTGGAAGCCCCATCACCCACTCCTCCCCGCAGATTCACAGACGATGCCAAGAAGCAGCGCATTGATCCGGAAGTGCCGGACACCGAACCGGTAGTCACCGCCTCCTCCTGTTTTGTGCGGGAAACTCCCACTCGTCCACCGCCTGCGAAGTTCGTGCTCCAAAAATATGACCCACAGGCTTTTGCCAAGCTGTTCCAAAAGCCCCAAGTCAACGCGGAGGATGAGGATGACGCGGACTTGGCCGCCAGGCAGAAGCACACCGCTTACCTTCCCGTGGATTGGAGTCTTAAAACGCGCGCCCGCTTTTTCTGTCCCACGGAGCTACCAGCCATCCAGCTGAAGACTTCGCAGCTGGCCAGCGGCCTCACCAGTTTTGTACGCTGCATGGATCCGCAGCGGACGGAGAGCACTCTGGACATCTCGGACGCCACGCGGTTTAACCAGTGCACCTACTATTGGCAGCATCCCCACCTGCCCTGGCTCACGCTCTTTCCGCGCACAGCCAAAGAGAATGTGGGGGTGGTCGTGGGCGAGAGGGAGCGCAAGGCTCTGGCCGAGGAGTGGGACTACAGCTTCCGGGGATTGTTTCAACTGCTGCGAGCCCGTCAGTGCCCGTACTTCTACCTGTGTGCGAACACCTTCACGGTGCTCTTCCGAGCTGCAGGAGTAGGCGGTCGAGCCGAGAGTCACGCTCTGGTGACGCCGTCAACGCGAGGAATGCGCCAAGCTCTGAGGCAGGAGGGAATTGAGTTCAGTATGCCTCTGAAGAGCGAGGCCAACGGAAACGCACACGACAACAGCTTCACCGAGGAAAGCACCAGCAGCTCTTTGGTGCAAGATACAGGTGAAGAGGCTCCGCCGCCAGCCCAGGAAGACGAGGACGACGACGAGGACTGGCTGGAGAGCCTGGGAGTGGATGAGCGCGAGCTGCGGCGCATTCAGTCCTCTCATGCCAGGAAACAGCAGGCCGCCGAAATGCGAGAGGACTTCAGCGACAACTCTCTCCTTGTTATCGACGGTGTGGAGTGCCAGGGGTTTTTCAGCTACCTCCTTAATGCCAAGAGTGCCATCAGCACAGTGGGCCGTCTGGCTGGAGTGCCACCAACTCTACTGTCACCAGTGGCCTTTCCCAAGGCCACCATGCAGCACTTGGTCCCGCGGTCCAAAAAAGTCCGCCTTGATGGCGTCGACTACTTCAGCGTGGACATCAAGGGTCTGATTTTGCCCACATTCCTGCCCAGCGTGGCGGAGCTGTTTTGCGAGACGCGCCAGATGTTCAGCTCCACGCTGGCCAGCAGCGCCAATACACTGGCCTTCAGCAAGGCCACTCAAAAGCTGCTCGAGAACCCGGAAACGCCGCAGTCGGAGGGAGAAGGAGAAGATGCCGCCGGGCAGGTCTTTGGTGAGCAGAATCTATCCGAGTGCGGCCTACTGCCCGGTGTCGTGGGATCCATTTGCCGCACTGGACAACATGCCGTTGGTCTTCTAGAACGAGTTTGCTATCAAAGGGGCGAGGGATATGCATGGAGTTGAGTTATGATTCCCCAAGAGCTTGAAATCACACTAAGTAGCAGCTTGCTTTGTGGGCCTAATCTTAATGTGTTAATTTTGTTACGTATAATAAAATTGTGTGCTTGCTAAGTATTTGTGAAAAAGGTGCGTTTGGCTCAGCGAAGTACTAATTCAGAACATACTTTGTGGAATCCACTCAGGAATCAGATTGGAAGTAAAAGAATTGTCTTTGACATTTTCCCAATAAACTTGCAATCAGCTTTAGTCTTAATCTGTATAATTTGTTATGAATAATAAGGTTGCTTATTAGCTAGTTATCCACCATGATTAGCTCGTCGATGCTCCAGTCTTCGTAGGAGTGATCCGGTAGGTAGCGACGGATGATGATGGGGATTTTCTTCTGCTTGAGCTCCTTCATGGCGATCTGCAGCGGATCTGTCTCTCCGTCCAGCTCTACCATAATAGGTGCGCACATGGCAATCTGGAGGGCGCGGGTGCCCAGAACTCTGGCTCGCTCGTATTTCGTCATGTACTTGGTGGTGATTCGCTTGGACTTCGGAACCCCTCCGCCCCCCGCTCCACCAGGGGCTATTATCTCAATGTTGTCCACCTCCTCCTCCTGGTTAATGTCCTCGTCCACATCTTCGTCAGCATCATCGAAGTCGTCGTTGCCAACGCTGGAAGTAGTACAATTTATATGGTGCACTCAGTTCGAAGATTTGATTTTTCTTTCACTTACTCATCGTTATCGTAGTCAGCATCATCCATGACTGGTAAGCTTGTTTATCAATAAATAGAAGTAGAAATAAATAGAAATCAACACAAATTCGGCGTGTTTTGCACGCGTCGCCGACTTCTTCTTGTGTTAGGGATGTAAGAAAATATATTAAAAAAATAAATATATCGATATTTCCCGATAGCATTATATCGATGTTTAATTTGAAACGTTCTGACTATTCTTTTTTTTTTAACTAAGCAAATGTTAAACAACGTCGATACATGTACTGTTTATTTGCAGATCCTTGATTAAAAAGTATACATTTGATAATAAAAATTCATTACCTTATGCGAACGCTTTTCTTAGCGAATAATGCACCTTGTGGTGTGTGGGCGTGTGCTCTATGCTATTGTTATTATTTTTTTTATAGATTATAATGCTATTGAATAACCTATGTTATTTTTCTCTAATTTATATATTATAATCTCATAAATTTTATAATTTAACTGTTCATGGCTGTTCATTTACAAATTTTTCTTTTCAGTCACGTGTCACAAAAAGTAAATTATTAAAATACCCTTAATTCGTAATTTTTGGGATATTTCAAACATTTTTATTAAAAAAATGTATTAGTTATATTAGATACATCGATATTGTTTGGTTGATATTTTTTAATATTTTTAAAATATTTTTATTTTTCTACTGCGCTCTTCAGCACAACAACATATGACTTTACCAGTATGATACACAGGTCGACAAAAAAAATTGATTAAAAAAAGTTTAAAAAAATACAACTTTTAACAGTTGAATTAACAACTGTTGAGTCAAATAAACCGTGTTCAAAACTCACTAGGCCGCTTACTAGATTTATGTTTTGTCCCAAATCTATCTGTTTCTATCCAGGGTACCACCACTTACGCAACCTGAAGATCCATATCATCCTACTTTCGATGTGACAGTCGACACGGGTATCGTGATAGAAGAAAAATCAGAAAGGTCAACTATACGAATACATTGTTTTCGTAAGGCAGATCTTTCTAGGCTATAATAACTTTATATCTGGCTTCAATTGGTCCGATCTCTACTCATGCAATAATATGGCTGATGCCATAAATATTTTTTATACTGCGATGAAATCATTTTTTAATTCTTGTGTTCCGATGTACTATCCGTCAATCTCCAGTAAACCACCTTGGTTTAGTAAAGAGTTGTCACACCTAAGAAATGTTAAGTCCAGACTTTCCAAGAAATATAAAGACTCCGGTTCCCTATCTGTTTTTTCAAAATATCTAAGTGCTCGGCCAAAATTTACCGTGCTTAACGCGCAGTGCTATAAAAATTATTTAAATCGTTGTAAGGTCCAGTTCTCGCAGGACCCGAAACAGTTGTATAACTTTGTTAACACCAAGCGTTTATCTACTTCTTATCCTTCCTCGCTATATTTTGAAAACATGACGGCTACCACAGATCAGGCAATAGCCGATCTTTATGCCCAGTTTTTTTAAACGACTTATACTACTTTAGCACATCCAATAGATCCTTATTCTTATACCATGTCCACGTCGAACCTTATATTCAGTCCTACTCTAAACGAAAGCTCTTTATTTAGGGATCTTCAACGTGTTAAGCCAGTTTACTCTCCAGGTCCCGACGGAATTCTTGGCTGCGTTCTTAGGAATTGCGCGGAAGCCCTATGCAAACCCCTTCTCAAATTGTTCACCTTATCTTTAGACACCTCCCTATTTCCCCTTATTTCGAAGGAGTCATTTGTTATTCCTCTCCACAAAAAAGGTAACAAATTGGATGCCAGCAATTATAGAGATATCTCTAAGTTGTCGGCTATCCCCAAACTTTTCGAAAATGTCATTACTCCTCATTTGCAGCACCTTTGTAGGTCAGTTATATCTCCGTGTCAACACGGATTTATGAAAAGAAGATCAACAACTACTAATCTTTTGGAGCTCACCTCATTCGTGATAAAGGGCTTTAAAAGTAGCTTTCAAACAGATGCCATTTACACTGATTTTAGTAAAGCATTTGAATCTGTAAATCACTCACTTCTAGTTCGGAAACTTGACTTTTAAGGGTTTCCAATTGATCTTCTTAGATGGATTTTAAGTTATCTGAATGGCAGGACACAAAGAGTCCTTTTTAAAAATTCTCTTTCTGGTCTTCTCCGAGTTACCTCCGGCGTCCCACAAGGAAGTCACCTTGGTCCGCTTCTTTTTACCTTATTTATAAACGACCTTCCATTAATTATAAATCATTCTCGCGTACTTATGTACGCAGATGATGTTAGGTTATGCCTGCAGTATAAGGATATTTCCAGCCATTCTGACTTACAATCCGATCTAAATAACTTTCAAAACTGGTGCCGTGATAATTTACTAAATTTAAATGGGTCTAAGTGCAAGCTGATAACTTTTTGCCGAGTCAATCCAAAATTTGAAACTTACTCACTAAGTGGGAAATCTTTGGATAGAATAACTATGGTTGACGATCTTGGCGTCCTTTTAGACCCAAAACTTAAGTTTACTGATCACATTTCGTCCATGGTTAACAAAGCCAGGGGAGTGCTCGGTTTCATTTAAAGATGGTCGAAGGAATTTGACGATCCCTACGTCACTAAGACCTTATTTACTTCGCTAGTCCGCCCGATTCTAGAGTATATACGGAGTACATATAGATCGCATTGAATCTGTACAAAAAACTTTTTAATTTTTGCTTTACGCCGCTTCAACTGGGATGCAAACCTTAACTTACCTCCGTAGAACGATGCTTGGTACTATTTTTATTTATAATCTTATTCGTGGTGATATTGACTGCCCCGACTTGGTAGGTCGGCTTAACTTTTCTGTGCCAAGTAGATTTACTAGAAATTATATACCCTTAATATTAAACCATTGTAGATCTAACTATGACTTGCATGAGCCTTTTAGAGTATTATGTTCTGACTATAATAGACTTTATCCTACAATCTCAAATTCTGACTCTCTGCCGCTCCTAAAACGACTTATACTAACTTCGTTAGCACAATATTAGATCCTACTTTTTTCCTCGGACTTTTATCTATATTTTCATAACTCGCGTCTGTCTTCTCGCGAATCGTGCCGTACGATACACGGCTGCGCCCCCCGGTCGGTTGGGCGGGTATGTGGGCCGTGGGACTTTTTCTTCTTCTTTCATGATTCAATAAGTATCCTAGGCACTACCACTCCATGGTAGTAGGCTAACTAAAAATGCCCCAAAAGGCTATTCTGCAAACTCTGCAAATGTTCGTCTGTCTATCCGTCCGTCTGTCTGTAAGGATGATAGTCGTGATCTCGGGAAGAACCACCAAATTTAGCAAACAAGACTCTTATACCCTGGAGTGCTGATAAAGTTTGATTTAAAACTTATCCGATCCCCTTTAAAGGCCGAAGAACAGTGAAACTCTATGGTTCCTAATCGTTTGAAAATCTTGCCAGTTTTGGTCATTATTTGCGATACTCGAAGAGTAAGCAAATACTGTAAACGATCAAATGTCTGTCTGTCCGTCCGTCCGTCCGTCCGTCCGTACAAACGTCGAGATCTCGGGAACTATAAGAGCTAGAACCACCAAATTTTGGGCACAGACTTCTAGAAACAAAGCGCAGATCAAGTTTGTTTCAAAACTTGACCACGCCCCTTTTGCCGCCCACAAACCGCGAAAATCTGTGGCGCCCTCATTTTTTATGCAATCGTTACGGTTTTAAAAGAAATATAATGATATGTGCACTGTCTTACCACATTCCGAACCATTTTGTGCTCTAATAAATAATAAAGAAGTTTTAGAACATTTTGCTATGCCTCAAATCTAGTCTACATACATATTTTATATACACGTGTTTGTTTACATACAAATGTAGTTAATGTAGCCCCATAGGTGGCGACTCTATCGTTTTTGTTTCGTATTGTTTTTTTAAAGAGGGAAGATGAGTATCGCAAATCTTATAGTCGGGAAACCCGACTATAGCGTTCTTTCTTGTTTTTATTTTTAAATTTTGCGTCTGAATGCAGGGAATACTTTTTTTATAAGATGGCAATGGGTACCAGGTATTTTTAAAGTCGGGGAACACGACTATAGATTTAATTCTTATTTTACACGAAGATAACCCGAGATACGGCCGTAGTTATGAACCAAAACATTGCTAAGTCGCACTTAAATTATGTTTCTATGAAAATTTGTATGTACGCCTTGCTTTGCACGGAACCAGTAATACATTGCTTTATAACTCCGGCTATTCCTCGGGTTATCTTCGTCCGATTTAAATGACTGATACCTTATTTTGTTGGCCATTTAGTCAGTTATCATACAGCCAAAGATAGTTTAAAAAAATTTAAGATATATTAACTAAAACTTAAAAAAAGTTACATAACCTCACTAACCCACCCAACTAATTGAAGCTTTTAGCTGTTTCTGTCTTTACTTGAAACGTTTTTAGTGCTCATTATTATCAGAAATAATAGGATTGATTCAGAACAAGACGTTTTTTCTAAGTTTTGAGCCTAAAACTAAATTTTTTGGCCATTTTAGTGCTCAAATCATATGCACGCATGTGGTGGCCAAATGTAAGTTATTTATGGAACGCTTTTCTTCCTGCATTTGTGCAACGCTACACCCTTACTATGCCCAATAACATTGAGGAACTAAAAAAAATTAAAAGGTCTCTAAACATATTTTAAAAAAATTATCAATAAAAAAAAATATGGAGTGCAAAACTGTAACATTTGACTTTTTTTACATTTTGTTTTGGCATATTCCTTCCGGCTAATCAAACGGGTTCAAATTTTCTGAAAACATAGTAAAATAAGTCTCCAACAAAATGAGACTAAGATCATTAGTAGGCGTTCAATATTAAAGAAGATACAGACCGTTGAAATCAGATAATCGAAATGGTGTTACAGTTTTGCTCGTCAGTGTATTTATAAAATATTGTATTTAACCCATAAATTAATCTATACGGGCATTTGACAATTTTCCAATTTTTTATAGGAAACCCGGACAAACTAAGTGTGTGTTTCCGTTAAGCACTGGTAAAAGGATCTGATGGAGTCGCTCTGCAAAATATCCGCTTGCGGAACTGTTTCAAGTTTCAAGCACCTTCTGTACTGGGCAGGTTGTTAAGATATGTACGTTTGATTCGTTAGCTTAAGCACGGAAAATGCGTCCTGGAATCATACTTTTACTTCTCCGAGTGGCTGCCCGCCACTTTCATTCCCGGGGCAGTTGCCAGAGCAAACCCTTTTGCCTCATAAAGTCTGGGGTGAAGCACAGCAGCACGGACGGAAGAGGAGGACAACAGTAAGGGTGTTAGCATCTACGAGACCACTTTTATTCAGAGTCCTTTGCGAACCGATTTGTGAACGGATTGGATATATTGTCAAGAAGTGCAGAGTAAAATTCAAAATTTAGCTAAACTAAAATTTAGGAAAAGGGTCATGTCGTATGTTTCTGATCTGTGTTGCCTGATGGGTAGCGCCTGCTGAGATTGGGTTTCTCTCTCACTGGATGGCACAGATCTTCTTTTTCTTTCCCTGGGCACGGCAGTGACCACAGTTGGTCTGCCCGTGGTGAGGGTGTTGATAGGGCTGCGGACCCCTTGGAAGGCTCTGGCCGCAGGTCACGTGGACTTGGGTGGGCGCTTTCATCTGTTGCGGTGGCGGAGCCACTGGTGGAGCACAATGGTACTCTGTCTTGGCCGGCTTGTCGGGCTTGTGCTTGGGACAAGTGCAGCGGGTCTCCACGGGCTGCGCCTGCTGCTCGCGAGGACCCCGGCTGCAGATCACGTGGTCCGCCTGAGCGCTGGGTGGCGGTCCGCTGGATGGCGGTCCGCGGCTCCGGTTTTGGGTGCAGGTGCACTCCACCGTTGGACCGCTTTGGACTGGGTAGGCGGCGCACGCGTTGCTCGGCTGCTGCTGACCTCCAGAGCCACCACCTTGCCCTTGACCCGGCGTATAGGGACAGCTTTCCCGCTGCTGCTGGGCGTACGAGGGAGGCGGTCGTTGGGGAGGCTTCTGGGGGGGCGGGGCACCGCCACTGGTGCCGCAGGGACAATTGTTGCACTTGCCACAAGGGGACGCTGCAGTGCAAGGGGTATCAGTTGCGGCTGGCGGTATTCTGTCCTAAAATACTTACACATTTTCTTATAAAAAGGTTTCGTTTTAGTTCTCCCCACAGGCTTGGCCACCGGCAACTGAACTGACAGTTCCGGACAGGCATCTCCAATCCGGCTTTTTCGTGCTACACGACTCTACATTTTGTTTGCCTTTGGGTTAACTAGAACACGTACCCCTCGCTCTTGTTACTGTTTGTCGCCGATCAGTGAGAAGTTCCCTAAGAAGCAAAGAAATCCCTGATACGATAATTGCACACAGAAAAATAAAAGCAAAAACCGATGCAAATCAAGTTTGACCACGCCCCTTTAAACGCCCACTCTTCGGGTGCTTTCATTAAAAATCGGAAAGTTATTTATGAAAAATTTACAGTATGTCCACTTAATGTCTTACTATTTGGCAAACAACGTTAGGGTCGAATAAAAATTAAACAAGAGAGGACGCTATAGTCGCGTTTCCCGACTATCATATTTGCGATACTCATTGCTTTCTTAAAAAAAACACAACAAAAAAACGCTAGAGTCGCTAGCCCTCTTTGAAAAAAATTATAGCCTGTCTTTAGGTGCAATAAAATTATGACGCACTTGTACGCACAATTTCTTAAAACAGGACAGATTTTCAAAATTTTTAGATATCTGTGTAGATATTTCAATACAAACTACATTTATTAAGTCCACTTTTCTCTAGCATTACAAAAAGCTAATCTTCGAGTATCGCGAATAAAAAGCAGTAGAACATTTTTATTTCCGATACTAAAAAAAGAGTATCGTAAATGCTGTGTACGTTGCAAATTTCTGTCTGTCCATCCGTCTGTCCGTACGGTCGTCGAGATCTCGGGAACGCTAGTATCTCACGCAGATCAAGTTTTTAAATGCTAGAGAAAAGTAAGCTTTATAAATGTTTTTTTTTTATTGAAAATACCTACACAGATGTTCAAAAATTTTGTTCAAAAATTTTGAAAATCTGTGCAGTTTTAGTGCGCTTGAAAGCAGGCAACACCCTTTTATCATTAAAAAAGGCAACGAGTATCGGAAATCTGGTGGTTTGGAAATTTACTGAAAGTTTCTGTGTTATTTTATTAATTCCAAAGGTCTTTGCTTATGGATTTAAAAAAAACTTGTTCGGTGTATGTATTTGCAACTAGATATGAATTTATGTCCGTATGTATATGCAAGCATACGCAGTTGAAAAGTGGGATACCATATTCATTGTATTCCCACTTGTTTTTATAGTTTTCAAACAGAGTTTGTACTCTGCTGACTTATTTTTATTTATTTCGCCAAAATATTTTTTTACAGACATAATTTTTGTGCACATGAAAACACTATGTGGGTTGTTACTTTGGGAAGAGAGAAAGATATGCAAATATCAAATAATATCAAAAAATAAAGTATCGATATTTTAATATTTGGCTAAAAAAGTATCACGATATAAATACATTTTTTTTTCGATACATTCATATATTTGTGACATCCCTAGTTCACATCCCTTGCAAGCGGTTCGGACGTATTTTTTGCTTCGTCCGCTGATTTTTCTAACGGCTCCGGAAAGGGCAATTGTGATTTATTGGCAAATTCTTTGTGTTGCACCAAAAACGAAAAACGGTCTACGGTACTGGTGGCTTTATAACGGATCATGTCGAAACGAAGTTAATTTAACTTTTATTAGCTGTTTCCTGAAATGTGTGCGTGTGTTAGTTAAGTGCAAGCTGCAATGCCTATTCGTATTGAGTGTTCTTGATTTTCCCAATACCAAAGGAAAAACAGTGCAACTGCGTAGGAAAGCCAGCAGTACTTGTATGGATAAACTGACATTCCTGTTTACTAGGTGAGTTTTCAGCATCAGCAAACAGTCGAGGCCCGGCATTCCAATTGGGTTCTACGTCTGTGGAAGAGAGAGAATAGGGCCTGGGCCTCGTACACTTGCACTTGCGATTTAATAAAAAGCTGAAATTCAAGTCAAACCCACATACCAGCACACTCTCACTCACACACACCCCCATATACAGAGACCTCAGCTGAGTTGTTGCTGTCTTCTCAGCTGTGTTTTGTTCTGATAACGGCGAAACAAAAACATGACGACTGTCTCTCTGTCCTTGTCCCACTGTTGTCCCATCCCCCTCTGACACACACCCAAAAATGCGAGTGCCAGTGAACTGAGATTTTGGGGCTGTATTTGTGGATTTGCTTTTGTTTTAAGGGCTAACAGGGTCATCTCCCGTTTTGGACCGGGGCCAGGTCAGGGCAAAGTTTTTATGAGGTACTCTACAAGTTCCATTATAAATATTTTCATACTGGATCATTGTGATAATGTAATACAATTTAAACTTGCAAGTTTGTAAAGAAAAATAAATACATCAAAGCAATTTATATCTTTAAGTTAACAAAGCATATTATACCGATACTGTTAATGCTGACGTCATTTATGTTTTATTTACTCTACCCGAAATAAAAGTTTTTATTGAATTGAAATTGATAGCCACATCTATCCAAAGAGAAGCAAAAAAAAAAAACATACAAAAATTCGGATGAGATTACTTTGATCCACAATCTTATCAAAATAAACAATTTAATTTAACATTGATACCTTAAAATAAATGTTTTCTTCCACAAGTTTAAATTTATATTTTTCCCCTTTTGCAATTCCTTAGCAGGTTAACTAATTTTCTCTTTTTTTTAAGTGCTTTTCCGAGTTTCTGAAAACTTCTTTGTTGTTGTTTGTGGGCCAGCTGGTTTATAGCACTGATTAGTGCCCTCAAAGAAGTCAGTGGGGGCTCTTCTAATGTTGCTTTTGTTTGTCTGTAGAACTTTTTGTTGTTGCTTGCGTGTACCGTTAAAAAGGTCAAACGTGGGGTGATATGATATGGCCACAATAAAGCAGGTCAAGACTGAATAATGTCAGAAGGGGTTAACAAAATTAGGGGTTAAGAAAAGTGGTTCTGGCATATATATATATATATGTATCTAGACTTCGCGTATCTGGTTAAATAAAAGAAAAAACATTGCAGTTGAATGTCCCGACATAAACATACCCAATGAATTTTTGAAAAAAAAATTTGATATGCGTGGAAATTATACCAATCTGTGTATAAATTCAACAGTTTCTGAGATCCCTCTGTTTAGAACACAAGAACATAAGCTCACTTTAAAATACGAACGAAGTGTTTTTTCACTTTTGAATCCATTTTGCCTTTATCTTGTTATCAGTTTACTAGCTCAAGTAAAGTTCATATTTCCGCTTTGCGACCGTTTTCCCGTCTTTAGCGCACACTCATTGATTTCTCGTTTATCGTGTCATATAAATGGCCTAAAATCAACCTATGTGTGTATATTTATGTGTATGTTTGTATTTACAAAGTACATGTGTTCTATTTTTTTTGCTTTGTTGAATACGTATTGTTGTCGTGCGTTTTTTTATTAATGTGAGTCAGCGAGCAATAAATTTTGTGAAACTAGCGACGGTTGTACTTATGATGTTCTATAAATTTTATCATAAAGCGCCTGATATGCAGGTATTAAAATGTTATAACATTTTGTGTCAAAAGTTTTAATGGTTGATTGATTTATAAATGGAACAACCTCACCACCCAAAGTTTTGTGTTCTTACCTTTTTCTTTTACACCAAATTCTTTGTGTGAATCAAACAATTTTTTAGATAGTCTTCAGATTTTAGTAAGTAAATTTCCTTTATTTTTGCATCCATTCTAAACGCTTTAATGCTGATTATTCACTCTGACCAAGTAAAAACAACGTTGCACTTTGCCAGTAACTGTATGTCATCGATCTTATCAACCTCATACGCATATTGTAAATATATATATACAACTTGTCATGCGGTCCCACTAAATTTAAGAGATAACACGGTCTATACAAAGAGTACTAAAGCACTCGATTGTTATTGTTTGAGTTACTGATAAGCTAGTGCAGGTTAAATTGGAAAAACAAACGATTCTTAATGAAATACATACAACATTCAAGTTGTTACAAATATAAGTTATCTATTCGTATTTTTTTGTACATTTAGCACATTTTAAATGGCACTTTATCCGAACAGATCGCTTGCATGTTCGTTAATTAGCGACATCAAAATAACTTGTCGTAAACAAAAGGGCCAGTTTGTAGTTGTTAATAGTATCAACGAAAAAATATTAGCAAATACATGCACAAAAGCTTTTATTATTCAATTTGAATCAAAACCGCATAAACTTTACAACAGGAGTTTGGTTTTATCTCAGTGAACAGCCGTGGGGAATCGTTTCAACCAATAAAAGCAAATCGCCAGGTTCCGTTGTTCACTAACAAGTGCACCCTACACTTGAACAGGCTTCGGTAGGGAAGTATTATATGCACATATGTATGTAATACATACTATGTACCTACATATTAAATTAAATTTACTTTTCGTGTATATTTAATCAACACATTTCCCGAGTGGACGCTTGTTGATTGTGGTTTTTGTATTTCCTTCAGATATTGTGGCACTTCATTCTAATATCTTTACGATTAGATTTGTTTGCAAAAGAGTCACTACTTCATTCTAAAGTCATAAAGAAACATGTTTTTTTTTGTCTTACATTAGTATGTAAGCTGATGTGTGGTGCAATACGCTTATTATTAAATCTTAAAAAAAGTATGTATGTAAATACACATACATATATTCACCAGACAAGTCGATATCAACAAGACCGTCTGTCAATCTGTCTGCAATAAGCATGTAAGCAACAAACAAACGACAACGAACGGTTGACCTTTGACACAATGTCATGATGTAAAGCCAGGAAATGCGAATAAACTGGCAGCTGAACTGCAAATGTACACAAGGCCCGAGGTTGTTTTAACGATTTATAATAACCAGCAGCCGGTTATTGAAGTCCGGCCAAGATTACTTGAGCGATTCAAGGCGAAGGTCACCAGCTGCAAGCAACTCAAGCGCGGAGAACTCGTTTTTACGGCGGTTCGAACTTCAGACACAGCTTCCCCAGTCCGCTATTGTCGCTGAGTCTGGGCCGATTCTAAAGCGCTAAAACCGATTTTTGCTGGGCTTGGTGCCGTCGATCGTCGTTGACCTTGAGGCGTTTCGTTGCTCATACGCGGAGTGGAACGGGCTTTGTTAATGCGAGTTCAGCTTTCAGGCATTCAAGTGCGTGCGACCGTCGAATTAGAAACAATGAAGAATATTTTTCTAGTTACTTAACTAAACACTGAGTACTTTTCAATGTATTTTTCTGTTTTTATTGCCATTAATGACATTGTTAAGACAACGCTCGACGAACGTGAAATATGACGATGCGTTGTGAGCGATATACATGTTTATGTGTACTGAGTGTTTGTCCAATAACTTATTTGTTTTCGCTTTCCTTCTAGTTGGCCAATTTAAAATTTTTTTAGATGGGATGACATAAAATCTACTGTCTGAACGTTAAGAGAATTGAGGGTTTCTCTGTTTTGGGTAAAGTGGACTTTGTTTAACAATAAAACTGTGAATTCCTTTTAGAAGACTTTATAGTTTTTACTGCAGGGAAGACGATTAGCTGTGTTTTTTCTCTACTGGTCGAAAGCGTGTTTTCCTTCTCAAATTTCCGAAACTGCATTCAAAAGGTCACTCAACTTACTATGGCACGGTTAACTGCAATATATTTTTTGTTTCCCTTTCCATGGTGTAGCGCACAGATAAAACCAGTTTTTTTTCGTTTGCGCAGTTTTCCTGAGTGTTCAGTTCAGTGAGCTATGAACACGAATCGCGCAATTTATGAACATACATACATACGTACATATCTATGTATTTACCTAGATACCTATATAAGCTATAGCTTTTGCGAACAATATCTGAGAATGTGCAATTTACTATCATTGATAAGGTGTTTAACAAGGCAGAAGCACATGAAACCGAAAGGTATTTTTTAAGGTAATTTAAAACTCAACTCTTGCAGTTTGGTTGTTGAGTACCAAAAATTAAAATTATCAAATCAACAATAATAATTCCCTCCAATTTTTGCCTTTATTGTTGCCTTGAAATTTTTAGTTTAGTTTCGAATACAGTTTTCCCATTTTGTCTTATAAATATTGGCTGGCTTGCATCAAATTTTTGTTCAGCATTATCATCTAAACTGAACCTATAAATCGTAATTATGTACTTTGAAACCCCGATTATTGCGATATTTATAGCTTTACCAATAAACCACATTTTCGTAGAATCACCATTAGGAACCAATCATATTTTTTCCAATACCTGGGTTTGTATTGAAAAATTAACGTGTTCATGCTAATGGCATACGCACTCAGGTCACAAGAACTGTTTAAAGGCATTTGAAAATTACAGTTGATTGAGTCACCTCGATTGAATCTGCTCAATTTCCGTACCAACTATTTTTGTTATTTCAAAATTTTCATAACAATAATTAAAAGCTGAAAAGCTCACGTTTATATACAAAAGTCTCGGGGGTGGAACATTAAACTAAAAGTGAATGGAGTGTTATAAAGCAAATTTATTGTGAGGAGTAACTATTTTTTTCCCTACTCCTCTTCCTCCTTCATATAATTTCTCTTTGAACACCATTTTGAATACAGTCGAACTATCCTAGTGCCAATTTACTTTTACTCACTGGACCAGCGGAACCAAGTTTCTGAACATCCCTCAATCAACATCTCAAACAAATTGATTTGTACATTTTTGTATGCCATATTTATTTCCGTTACTTGTAAAGTAAAAGAGAATACTGTCAAGATCTCGGGAACTAAAAGACCCACCGTGTTTTGCACACAGACTTCTATAATCATTTCGCAGATAAAGTTTGTTTCTAAATTTAACCACACCCCTTTGAACGCCCACAAACTGCGAAATTCTGTGGCTACCTACATTTCAAAGCTAGAAAAAATGGTTTAAATAAATGTTTTTGTACTGAAAATATTTAAACAGATACATATGGGCTAATCTCGCATTTTGCACGTAAATGTAATATTTTTAAGGTTTCTGAAAAATATACAATAAAATGTTTTATTGTGCTTAGAGGTATTTAAATGTATTTTCAAATAAACAAATAATAGAATGCATTATTAGCTTATTTGATGTCAAAAAAGTTAATGGTTTTTTAGCAAACGCTGTTTACAATTGCATTGTGGTGCAACGCTACGTGTCGCACTCTACATTTTTTCCATTGTTTTATTTGTGTTGTTTTCAATACTTTTGCCACAACAATATATTTTTTATTTTTTTAGGTAGTTGAACATGTTAACTGAACTTTTTTTTTAAAAATTTGTTACCAAATACCAATAAAAAATAGTAAAAGAACATACAGATTAAAAATACCCAAAAAACTGTATTTAGTTGATTTTATCCAGTTTTCTCATAAAAATGAATCAAATTAAAAGATTAGTTTAGTTTTTAATTTTTTTTTTGGTCTGGCTGATTCTGGGATTTGCCCTTATCTTAAAATTTAAGAAAGTTATCATACGTACGCAAATACATATAAATGTAGCGTCTGTATTTTTATGCAAGATTTTTTAAAAGGGCAAAGAGTGACGGGATCCCGGGTTGGGAGATTTTAAAACGATTATTTTTTGTGTAGCGTAGTTTTTTTAATAACAAGTGTTTTATAACGCTTAAAACCACTTCACAAAATATTTCCCACTTATTCGAAAAAAAAAATGGACAGATTATAATTATATAAAATGCAAAAAAAAAAAAGTGCGTGCGTACAAAGTACACATGTCAGAAGTGAAACTTCTTTGGCGAACTTATTTATCAGTCTTGTCTATATTTATACAAATCTAAAACTTTAGATTTCCGAGACTTAAAGGAAGGGAAAAAATAAAAGTGTTGAAAATTAATATAAATTATAAATTTAGTTTTTATTAATTTATTTCTTCAATATTTACATTATTCGACGCAATTTCTATAGGTATTGTTGTGACTAAAGCAATCTGATACGTAAAATATGCAATATAAGTTAGTGTTTTAACATTATGTAAATATCTTGTAAAAATAGCATCTATGGTCGTTCCTGAATTTGTAGTGGGTGTGTTTGGAATTATTATTCAGCTGTAGAGTAAAGTTTTCTTCTAGAAAGTTAATTAATGGTTTGGAATTATCAACTGCAAAATTAGTGTTAAAGTCACCACCCAAAACAAGTGGTATTTTATTATTCTCATTACCAAGAATAGCAGCACCTCCGTGGCTGTATGGAAGTAATTGTTGATGCAAGAAACTAATTATATCTTCTACACGTAAATCATCATCTTTAATACGTCTCGTGTTATTTCTATTATTGACAATCTGATTTTCATCTTCGATATTGTTATTATTAATATTATTATTATAAATATTATTGTTATTATTATCACCATTATTGTTGTTATTGTTATTATTATCACCATTATTGTTGTTATTGTTATTATTATCACCATTATTGTTATTATTACCATTATTGTTATTGTTATTATTATTATTATTATTAGCATTAATAATATTTGATAATGTTTGAAAACCTTCAATAATGTTTTCTGAAAGGTTTGTCAATAATTGTTTTCTTGCTCTAAACTCACGAACACGTTCTGTTGAAGTATTATTTTTTTCAATTGGTAAAGTCGAAGACGAAGGTTGAGGATTTTCTTCATATTTTTGTCTCTGTAGCTCTGTAGTCACGACTACACTCTGCTGGAGTTTTTGGTTTAGTTTTTGTAATGATGGACGATGAGATATTCAACTCTTGGCTAGCTGCATTTTTAAAGGCCTTTTTTCGCTCTCTGAATTCACGTACAAGTTGTGTTGATGTTTTAACTGGCCGTCTAACAGATATTTTATTTTTAATTGTTTCACATTCTCGCACCACAATTTTTGGCATTGTACTTAACTGGTGTCACAGAAATGATATCAGCTTAAAAATCGTATTCTCACACGAGCAAGCTCATTCTATTTTTAGATTTTACTCTCTCAACTTTGTGCGAGCGCATGGTGCAACTATATGTGTAAGGTGGTCTCAACGAGACAGCGGCTCTCTTTTGAGGACGTTATTTGTGCCAGTCTCTATCTAGCTACCTCATTCTACCGATTGAGAGAGGTAAACATATATAACGTCCTCAGCAAAGCGGACGAGACCACCTTGTATATACGCACCATGTGCGAGCGCGCTCAGAGCGAAGAGAGGAAAGAAGAGGACAGAGAGAACGTTTGTCAGCGGAGAGAGAGGGACAGTGCGTGATACGACAATCGCTCTCTCATCGCTACTCTCACTCCATCGCTAGTTGCTTTATGCTGCGTTCGCCCTGTCTTACTCTCTCTCAATCACTCTCGATCGCACCCTCTCTTTTCGACTTTTTCGTTACATTCGTTTCTTGACGTTTCATTTGTACAAATTTTACCCCCAATGCGCCTAAAGAAGTTTCACTTCAAAAAAAAGTGCGTGCGTACAAAGTACACATGTCAGAAGTGAAACTTCTTTGGCGAACTTATTTATCAGTCTTGTCTATATTTATACAAATCTAAAACTTTAGATTTCCGAGACTTAAAGGAAGGGAAAAAATAAAAGTGTTGAAAATTAATATAAATTATAAATTTAGTTTTTATTAATTTATTTCTTCAATATTTACATTATTCGACGCCATTTCTATAGGTATTGTTGTGACTAAAGCAATCTGATACGTAAAATATGCAATATAAGTTAGTGTTTTAACATTATGTAAATATCTTGTAAAAATAGCATCTATGGTCGTTCCTGAATTTGTAGTGGGTGTGTTTGGAATTATTATTCAGCTGTAGAGTAAAGTTTTCTTCTAGAAAGTTAATTAATGGTTTGGAATTATCAACTGCAAAATTAGTGTTAAAGTCACCACCCAAAACAAGTGGTATTTTATTATTCTCATTACCAAGAATAGCAGCACCTCCGTGGCTGTATGGAAGTAATTGTTGATGCAAGAAACTAATTATATCTTCTACACGTAAATCATCATCTTTAATACGTCTCGTGTTATTTCTATTATTGACAATCTGATTTTCATCTTCGATATTGTTATTATTAATATTATTATTATAAATATTATTGTTATTATTATCACCATTATTGTTGTTATTGTTATTATTATCACCATTATTGTTGTTATTGTTATTATTATCACCATTATTGTTATTATTACCATTATTGTTATTGTTATTATTATTATTATTATTAGCATTAATAATATTTGATAATGTTTGAAAATCTTCAATAATGTTTTCTGAAAGGTTTGTCAATAATTTTTTTCTTGCTCTAAACTCACGAACACGTTCTGTTGAAGTATTATTTTTTTCAATTGGTAAAGTCGAAGACGAAGGTTGAGGATTTTCTTCATATTTTTGTCTCTGTAGCTCTGTAGTCACGACTACACTCTGCTGGAGTTTTTGGTTTAGTTTTTGTAATGATGGACGATGAGATATTCAACTCTTGGCTAGCTGCATTTTTTAAAGCCTTTTTTCGCTCTCTGAATTCACGTACAAGTTGTGTTGATGTTTTAACTGGCCGTCTAACAGATATTTTATTTTTAATTGTTTCACATTCTCGCACCACAATTTTTGGCATTGTACTTAACTGGTGTCACAGAAATGATATCAGCTTAAAAATCGTATTCTCACACGAGCAAGCTCATTCTATTTTTAGATTTTACTCTCTCAACTTTGTGCGAGCGCATGGTGCAACTATATGTGTAAGGTGGTCTCAACGAGACAGCGGCTCTCTTTTGAGGACGTTATTTGTGCCAGTCTCTATCTAGCTACCTCATTCTACCGATTGAGAGAGGTAAACATATATAACGTCCTCAGCAAAGCGGACGAGACCACCTTGTATATACGCACCATGTGCGAGCGCGCTCAGAGCGAAGAGAGGAAAGAAGAGGACAGAGAGAACGTTTGTCAGCGGAGAGAGAGGGACAGTGCGTGATACGACAATCGCTCTCTCATCGCTACTCTCACTCCATCGCTAGTTGCTTTATGCTGCGTTCGCCCTGTCTTACTCTCTCTCAATCACTCTCGATCGCTCCCTCTCTTTTCGACTTTTTCGTTACATTCGTTTCTTGACGTTTCATTTGTACAAATTTTACCCCCAATGCGCCTAAAGAAGTTTCACTTCAAAAATTTGTTTATAAATTGCAAAAAATAAAAACATTTAATAGGGACTTCCTTTTTTAAATATAAGTGTATGAATTTTTTTCCGTATTTTAACACGAGTTGTTTCGAGTTAATAATGTTTTACTGTATTTCTAATTAAAACCTGTTTTTTTTCGCAGTTCCGACAAAGCCGACGACGTTGCCGGAGACGGAGGCGACTGCCAGTCAAGATGACGCAGACCAAGCAGCCAGGGGGGTCGTCCACCTCAGCCTCAAACTTTATCGCCCCCGTCACTTCCACGGGGGCCTCCCACTTCTCACCCTCCGCCCACGATGTGTTGCTTAACAATTTCCAGCTGAAGAAAAAGAGCTACCGGGTCCTACTACACGGACAGCAATTGGTGTGGGAGCGTCTGCAAAAGATAAAGCAGCCACCTCAAAGCAACGAGACTAAGGCTCCTTTGCCAGCAGACTCCCCCCCTCAACCTGGAGGGATCTCCTCCTATGGCCCACAAAGTCATGTGCTCCACCTAGACGATGTGATCAGCGTAAGAAGTGGGGACACCAAGGTTTGCTCCCTTAAGCCTCCATCACCTCCAAGTTCAGAACGCAGTTCCAGATGCAGTGGAGATGTTGCGGCAGCGAAGCCCACAAGTCAGTACCTGACCATCAACTATGCCATGAGGCTTAGCAAATCTCAAGCAGATTGCAATCGCTGGGAGTTGAGGAGACTAACCTTTTTCAACTCAGATCCCTATATAGTTAGGCAGTGGGATCAGGAGCTTCAAGTCCGTCTGCAGAGCTCCTCACCCACCAGGATGCGCGTGCGCCGTCTTTTGGTTTTCATAAACCCTTATGGAGGACGCAAAGCGGGAGCACACACATACGAACGCCATGTAAGACCCATTTTCCAACTTGCTGGTGTAGATGCCACCTGCATCACCACTCAGAGAGCAAACCAAATTAGGGATATTTTACTGAGTCATGATCTGGGAGTATATGATGCGGTTTGCTGTGTCGGTGGCGATGGCACCGTTGCGGAGGTGATAAATGGACTGATATTCCGGCGGATGAGGGAGTTGGGACTCGATGAACAGCGACCACCTTACATCCCAAGACCGGCCCTGCCAGTTGGCGTAATTCCTGCTGGCAGCACCGATACCATAGCTTACAGTATGCATGGTACGGCGGATGTGAAGACAGCAGCCATCCATGTGATCTTGGGCCAGCATCGCGGCTTGGACGTGAGCAGTGTCAGCAACGGTCAATCCCTGCTCAGGTTTTGTGCAAGTGTTTTAAGCTATGGATACTTAGGAGACGTGGCCGCCCAGAGTGAGAACTACCGCTGGATGGGACCGAGAAGGTACGAATACAGTGGCGTCAAGGCCTTTCTTAGCAATCGTGGCTATGAGGCTGAGTTGAGGATGCTAGAGGAGCCAGATTTGCTGCTGACCACACCGCTGGAGGAGGTTCCGCAGAGTCCGGACAGCGTTTGCTCGCTGGGCGAGTCGCTGCCTTCCGTATGCTATGCCAATTGCCAACGCTGCAGCTTTGCAAGCAGCGTTCAGGAACAGCGTTCTTCTTTGTTTATCCAAGAGGAGACCAGAGAAACGGAGGAGGTTCACCGGGAAGACCCAGAGGACTCCCATCTAACTCCCAGTGAATCTGCTCTGCTAAGGCCGCGTCCTCGTCCAGGAAACCTTCAATTGCCCACTGGTTCCATTTCATCAATGAGGAACCTCGGTACCGAGCAGTGGAAGGTGGTGCGAGGTAATTTCTTCATGATCTGCGGAGCAAATATCACCTGTGCCTGCGCCAGGAGCCCCAATGGCATCTCCCGCTACAGTCACCTGGGGGATGGTTGCCTGGATTTGATTTTGGTAAAGAAAACCTCGCTGCTCAACAATGTGCGCTTCCTGCTCAACACGGCAGGCAGAGCCGGAGATATAGTGAGTACTAATAACTTTAAAATATTAATTTAATGCAGTTTCTCATCAGTTTATGAGTTGACATAGCAACCAAAAACGTAACTAACCACTAAACCTCTGATACATACACTGCAGCTGTTCAAACGTAGAACAAAAAATGCACTATTATATTAACCACATAAATGTACATATTAAGAGTAATTGAAGACTAAGTTCTCTAACCTGGGCTTTTTACAACTTAACATAATATATATTTTATTTATTTTATTGACTCATAATTCTTTTGAAAGATTTTAATGGCTAGCAGTAGCCCATAAACATTCTATGATGTTGAGTACGGTCTCAGCGTACATCAACACTACCGTACAGAATATTATCCAACATACTAACCCCACTGCTTCAAGTTCCCAGCTTGAAATACAAGACTAAGTCGAACAAAGTCGTGTAATGGTAGTGTTATATATAATGTGTGGAAGGCAAATTGTTTATTAAAGAGAAGTCGTTAATTGTTGTTTCTTAGGACTTAAAGAAAACTATTTTTAATACATTTTAGTTTATATCTTAAAAAACTTATGTTAGCTTTATAAAAGTTCACACACTATGAGTGTACAAAGCACAGAAAAAAATATGTCAAAATTGGATAAACTCTTTAGAACTCTATTTTAAAAAATTCATATTGCAAACGGCACAAACAACTTAAATTACATAATTGTTAGAGTTAAAATTGATATTTAAATTAAATTATTAGAGTTAAAAATTGTTATTTAAATGGAACTATTAATGATTCCAGCGCAACCTACCGTTCGTGGAGGTCTATCGCACCAGAGAGTTTCAGTTTAGGACGTTTGCCGGTGCTGGCGAGGAAGACTACAGCTTGGCAGGCTCTTGCCAGCCGATTTCCCCGCCAGGAGAGCTGGCCAACACCTCATTCTCTAGAGAGTTTTCTAGCTGGAACTGCGATGGCGAGGTGGTAACCGACCTGGACATAACAATGCGGTAATTGATTGCACCTTGATTCCCTAACAATAACTCATCAATAAATCTAATTCTTACAGATCGCACTGTCAGCTTATCGAGGTGTTTATGCGGGGGCCCCATTCCTATAGCAAGCCGCTCAAGACCGCTCAAGGCACCACGCCCACAACACCAGCCAGCTCCAGCGACAATGTCTACTGCTGCTGCAAGGATTAGAAGCTTTAACCACATAAAATTAGCATTAAACAATGGCCGTGACAAGTAGCTCGTAATTTTGAGTAGGGTATTCTTATTCGTAATAAGTAGAGAGCGGGTCTCCCCGTTATTGTTTTCAGCATAGCTCAATCAATCAACTGATATTATCGACTGTATTATAACATCTAAAAGATGCAAAAGCAAACCGAAACATTCCCCTCTGAAGGCACGTATTTGCTTTAACAAAACACCTATATATTTCCATATTGTGTACTGGTAATGGCAATAAAATATTTATATGTACATACAAATTTATTTAATCTACGAACACCTTTTTATAAATTTTTCTTAAAACAACTTAAAAATATTTCAGCCACAAAATCTTAAACCACTTGCAGCACGTTTTTAAACAAACAAAAAAAAAAAAAACAAATAAGAGCGAACTAAGGTTCTTAAGCACTTTTTTATACTGTTTTGTTGTTGTTTGTCAGGGCTGGTTGAAGTGTCCGCGGCCTGATGTAGAGAGGGCGCCAAAAACATCCAATCCCTATTATTTGCGATGCTCGAAGAGTAAGCAAATACTGTAAACGTTAAAAATATCTGTCTGTCCTTTCCCTCCGTACGAACGTCGAGATTTCGGAAATCATAAGAGCTAGAGCCACCAAATTCTGCACACAGACTTCTATAAGTAAACCCAACGCATCAAGTTTGTTTCAAAACCCGAACACGCCTCTTTCCACGCCCACAAACCGCGAAACTCTGTGGTACCCACATTTTTAATGCTAAAGAAAAGTGGCCTTAATAATTGCTGTTTGTTTTGAAATCTATCTATATCTACACCAATATCTTAAAGTTTTGAAAATCTGGAGAGTTTAAAGAAATTGTGTATTCAAGTGCGTTAAAAATGTATTGCGCTTGAAAGTAGGATAGCGTTTTTTTTGTTTTGTTTTTTTAAAGAGGGCAATGAGTATCGCAAACCAGATAGTCGGGAAACCCAACTAAAGAAACGAAGGAGAAGCTTGATAAGTACTATGGGAACTCTGCACCATTAAACACAATGGCTTAGAAGTGGATGCACCAATTTCGTGCGGGTCGCTCTGTCACAAATGATGCACCTCGTTTAGGAAGCATGTTCACAGTACTTTTTTTACTTTACGAGTAACGAGATATAAAACTCTTGTTTCACCAAGACAACGGACCAGCACACAAAGCAATAAAGACCATCACCAAATTAATCGAACTAGGCTACGAAATCCTCGATCAAACACCGTACAGTCCAGATTTGCCCCCTTGCGAATATTATCTGTTGCCGAATCTGAAAAGATGGCTCGCAAGAAAGCGCTTCTACTGAAATGAAAAAGTGATGGCCGAAACAGAGGACTATTTTAAGGAGTTTTCTGCCAAATACTACAAAATTGGTATTGAATTGATTGAAACGCGTTATAGCCGTTGCATTGAGCTAAAAGAAGACTTTTGAAGAACAAATGCTTTTTTCAGAAAAAAATTGTTTTTTTTATGGTTTAAGAAGTGGACATTTTAAACAGTCTAGTATGAGCGCTGCAGCAATTACGAACTTCAAACATTGGTCGAGGCGAAGAGGGAAGAAGTTTTTGGTTCGACGTGAAAGAACTTATTAATTTTATTCATTGTTTTACGCTAGAATGATTTAGGGTAAATCGGGACATGTGCCCCGCCGGGACAAGTGCCCCACTTTGTTTATTGTTATCATGCATCGATAAGATTGCAGCGCCATCTCGGGAAAACTTGTGTTTAAGTGTCAAAATGAAAAACTTGTGTGGAAAATTCGTACTTTGGTAAGTTAACTATTCACAATTTATGAAATCCATACGCAGTAGGTCCAAAAACAGGCGAAAATTTTTTTAGCGATTCAAAAATGTTTGTTATTTCATCGTCAAAATGTCAACAGACGTCAGATGAAGTATCATAACCTTCCTATGTAGCAAGATCATTTAGCAGATAACTATTTTTACATTTACTGTTCGCCAATATTTTTTTAATTAATAATTTTCATATGCTATGCAATCGGGACAAGCGCCCCACTTGTTCTCGGGGACAAACGCCCTACTGATAATCTGGTTTGAGCACTTTATGTTGTAAACGTTTGTTATTATTTATTAACAAAAATATTCTATATGGTGTTTTTACATAATTTACAATTGTTTATTAATGTTTTTTTTGTATAAAAAAAATTTTTCGTATTGTGATTCAATTTTGGTACCTAGATCTTATTATTATCTTTAAAAACCAGATCTGTTATTTTTATCATTATTATTAAGTGTTGATGTGTGTTAGAAAGTACCGTAGAATCAATGTAATGGCTTTTTTTCGCGAGTTGTTGTTTGCAAAATAATTTAAATCCTAAGCATAAAAGCGGGGCGCTTGTCCCTGAAGATGTTTGAACTAGCAAATTTGCTACTTTTTATTAATCATCCCACAGAAAGCTTGTAACGTAAAATATTGATGAATAAAATGTTGTTCTTACTTCTGGATATACTACTCGACCTACAACAATCACAAAAGCCCTCGTAAACATATTTGTGAAACAACCATTTCGATTTTCAAAAACGTGGGGCACTTGTCCCGGATTTACCCTATAATTAAGAAGATGTCCTGAATTATAAATCATTTTCGTGTAAAGCTATGCCTGCAGTATAAGGATGTTTCCAGCCATTCCGACACACCATCCGATCTAAATAACTTTTATAACTGGTGCTGCGACAATTAACTAAATTTAAACAGTTTTTAGTGCAAGCTTATGACTTTTTTTGAGTAAATCCGTAATGCCTAACTTACACGCTAAGCGGAAAATCTCTGTGTCACATTCTTATTAAAGACCAAGCAATGTATCTCATTTATATCTAAATAGGAGAGTATTGATGACGATTTTAGTTTCGGCGTATATCCCCAAGACTCCCGTCTGGAGTATGGAGTAGCTCCCATAGCTAGCCATATACCGTCGTATCTTGCGTTTTTCTTCTCGCAAATCGTGCCGTACGGTCGGCTTAGATCCATAACATCCGTCCCATGAACGGACGCGAAACCAAATGAATAATTTTTTGATTTTTTGAATTTTGTGATTAATATTCATATATACATATGTACATATGTATATAGAATGATTTCGCGAATTGACTGTAACGTATGCAGTGCATACTTTTAACTTTAACTCTCCGTTGCGCTTAGAGACTATAAGGAATATCGAAATAACAAAGGTGTCAAAATAAGGGACAAATTTTCCAGAATAAATATAACTTATTTTATTGACAAAGTGGCCGTATAATTAGCAAAATAATTAAAAACCTAAAAGTACTTTTTTTTATCTCACAGCTTATTTTATGCAGGCTCAAAAAAGTTTTAGTACTTCGTTAAAACAGGATGTTTTACACAATGTTTAACGTTTTTGGCATTGATTCCACTAACTTTGGTGTTGTTTCTGGGGGTATATTACCCCACTACCTAATCAGATCTTCTTTTGGCTAACAACATCTTTGTGGACTCTGCGGGATGATTTCCCAGAGTTTCGTCCTCAGCCAGGGAACAGGTCTAGAACTCCGCGGGTAACACAATGGGCCATATCGCCTCCGATTGATCTCGTCCCCTGCATGAGCAACCCGCCTAAACTAATGCAGCTTCGAAGCACTGTGTCCTGCTTTGATTTCAGCGGTCTCACTAGTTCCAACAAGGTCTAAAACTGGTGTGGTGACATTCGTAAGTGAGGTGCGTCCTTGAATCTTCATCTACCATCTACGGTAGTAATTTATGCTAAAACCCTGCAATATATATTTTAAGGTTGTCGTCATACAGAACATCAAAAACAGCGCAGCAGCCAAGCAGCCGTCCACTTCCTTTTGGGCTTTCCTTTTTTCAAAACCATGTTGGCCGCAAAAAGTGTTTAAACACCCAAACACATGTAAATTATTCTTTGTTTAACCTTCCATTTTTTCCAGTCTTGAATTAATGAGCAAAATTTTACTTTTTAGATAAACTTTTTTCAATTGCTCATTAGAGCTGTCTATTTCTGTCTCGCTCACACTAATGGAAAATCGTAAAGGCGGTAAAAAAATTGCTCCAATTAATGAGCCAACTATGATGTGTCATAACATCATCACATTAGCAAGACAGTCAAGAATCGAGCTAGTCGCGACTGCTGCATAACTTAAAAAACTTGTAACTTAAATGTAAGTTTGAAAAAAAAAAAATAGAACATAACTCAGAGATAAGAACCTTGTTTAAAGAAATCCAAGAAAAGTGCCGTTGCTCACAAAAAAACACGCCGCCAAAGTTTAAAGTTTTCAAGACAGCACTTGATTTGGTCCTTAGAGAAATACGTATGTATGTATGCATATTGTGGTCGGATGAGTACAAAGTAGTTTTATTTGGAGGCCAGTTGGGCCAGAATATTGGGTAAAAACCAGGCACGTATCCAGGAGTGGTAACCCCCGAAATCCTCGATCCTCCTTGCCTTTTTCTGAATCTATTCGAATAAGTCCACATTTGTGATTGATTTTTGTCCTTGAGCACCCCCCAAACAAATTTCTGGATACGTGCCTGGTCAAAACCATCAACGATCGTTACTATGAACATATAAGTTAACATTTTAAACGACGTGATGCTTCCATAATATGGAACCCAAATGCGTTCAAGGACATGCCACTTGTTTGAACGTTCCAACTGGTCAATGATCCAATACATACAAGTTGTTTTTAAATAACTTGCATATCAGTTTTTTTAAATTTTTGCGGACCTCCGTTTTTAAAAATTATGAAGCCTCTGTATGTGATCCGATTTTTTTTGGGGTTTTCAAAGTTTTCGTTTCACTACGTCCAACGGATCTTGATCAATTCTAAAAAATGTGTCATAGTTTACTATTTGCAGTCCAATGTATTACAAAAGCTTTCGCTTATTTTTTTTATTAATTTTTAATTTAAACAAATTTATATGCGACCGCATATTGTTAATGAAGATTAAGTTTCAGTATATTTCAATGTGGTGAGAATATAGAAATATTTGCGCTCACACAAAGCCTGGCCACACTGCATCTAGCTTTTATTTGTGCCCGTCATTCTCCGGCGAAAAACAATTCATCGTTTTCCCTTAAATCTGTCACTTGAACGAATAAATTACAATGTTGAACAACTATAATTGCCTGGCGCAGCCCCTGTGGCAGAACGGACCCACACCCGGCGAGTTCTACAATTTTACGGGCGGACAAACGCCCGTTCAAAAGCTGCCCCGCGAACTGACTACAGCGGGCCCCTATGGAACCAAGCGCAGCACGTAAGAATATAAAGAGTACAGTAATACTAGATTAATAGACGTCCCTCTTCGTAGAGCTGCTATTACCACGGGCTCTTCCGTTTTGGGAATTCGCTTCGACCGCGGCGTTATGCTCGCCGCCGACACCCTGGTGTCCTACGGATCACTGGCGCGCTACCAAGACATTGACCGTGTGTTCAAGATCAACAAGAACATCCTGCTTGGCGGCAGCGGTGACTTCGCCGACATTCAGTCCATAAAGCGCAGCATCGATCAGAAGATGATCGAGGATCAGTGCTGCGATGATGACATCGAAATGAAACCCAAGTCGCTGGCCAGCTGGATGACCCGTGTGCTCTACAACCGTCGCTCCCGCATGAACCCGCTCTACATTGATGTGGTGGTGGGTGGCGTGGACAAGGACGGAACTCCTTACCTGGCCAACGTGGATCTGCGTGGACGTTCCTACGAGGACTTTGTGGTGGCCACCGGCTTCGCCCGTCACCTGGCCCTACCGCTGGTGCGTGAGAGCAAGCCCAAGGACAGAGAATTTACCGCCGAAGAGGCTTCCCAATTGGTAAGTATTTACAGTTAAGTTAACTTTAAAAATACTTAAAAATACACTTAAACTAAATGACTTAAGTACTATAATCGGAATTGAACCCTGTATAATTTAAAAATGTTCGTTTTTTTCCAGATACGCAAGTGCATGGAGGTGCTGTACTACCGCGATACCCGTAACATGTCCAAGTATACAGTGGGTGTGTGCAGCGTAGACGGCTGTGAAGTGGAGGGACCTTATCAGGTCAACGAGAACTGGACGTTTGCTGCCACCATAAAGGGATACTAGAAAATCCGATCCTTAATGAACATATTTTAGGTCTAGCTCCGCGGCTTTTGTATGCATTGCTTGAAGAATAAAATGGCAACACAATTTACTAAAAATTGTTGTGGCTAAATATTCCTTACTTTTATCTAAAAAAAGGGGTTTCTAAGTGGACTAATAATTAAAAGTTGGACTCGCTGGAAGGTTTTTCTCTTCCGTAGGACATTTTAGGATCATGACTTCTCTTGACTTGTGTATTTATATCGCCTCTTAATTGTAAAAGATTATCTGTTATACAGTTTTTTAAAATAGTTTATTTTTACCAAATAAGGGAATCTTAGAAAGTTTATATAGGATCTTTTTTCATTGATCTGATATCTAACTTTCTGTATAGCTACAATTTGCCTTCTCCCAAGCACATTTTGGTTACACAATTTAGTTAAAATAATAATTCTGGCTATGTATATTAATTTTGATCCAACATTTGAGTTCTGTAGTTGATTTCTGTTTGGAATACGTGTCTTAAGTCGCCCATGCTCTTCCACCTGACATTTGACCCCTTCTTAGTTTAGCATGGTGTGCCTGTCGTAGATGTGGCGTCGTTGCTCCCGCACCTGCCGTTTCCACTTGTCCTGCTGGTGGCCCACGCGATTAAGGACATTCGCTCTAGCACTGAGCTCCTGGTTGTTGACGGCGGGCAAGGGCGGAGTCGGCTCGTCCTGGTTAGAAAAGGGGTGGAGAAATTTCGAATTAGTCGGGCTGTCGTGGTAAAGCGTGGTTCAAAACGTGGGTCTTTGGTTAGTGGGTGTTTCTATGTACGGGTGTGGGTTAAAACTCAATCAAAATCACAAACGGAAAATGAAACAAAGGGGGTAGTGAAAATTTAAGTCTATTCAAAAGTGTGGTGCTTCTTTATTGCCAACTAGTTGTGCCACATCGGCGTCAACATCGTCATCTTCATCATCAACGCCCTGGGCTGTAACTAGGAGGCTATACTGAATGCCCTTGTATCTAGAATGTTTGCTATGTACATCTTCGTTGGTGTGCTCCTGGTAGTTCGCCTTCACTCGCTTGTTTAGCAAGGGGTCCAAGCACATCAGGAAGAGCATGTATATCACTAAAATGGAGATGATCCAAATCACAATGATAACCACGACCTAAAAGTAAGAGGGAATGTTTTAAGTACAAAGAAAAGCTGTATCATTGGGCGCATGTGGCAACCTTGATCAGTGTCGTATTTCTCGCCACATGGGAGCACTTGCACTCTGCGCAAATCGGCAGCTCCTTGCCATTGGCATCCAGACGTGGCAGCAGGGCTCCAGCACAGACACTGAAATAAAAATTGATCAGAGAAATATAACAGCATCTTGGTAAAAGCAACAAGTTCTACTATTTTAAATAAATAAACGAATCGATTTTAGTCAAAGGGATATATTGTAAATCGTAAAACTACACGTAAATTCTGAAGCGCTGTTTCCTTTGTAGCACCATTTTGGTAAACTTTATCTCATTTACTAAAGTATTAGATGGGAACAGAATTGGTAAAATAAAACTTATTTAAGATGTTAAAAATGCATTCCGTTCACAATGTTTACAGGTAAAGCCTAGTACTCACTTGGATACAAAACATTACGAAACGAAACTCTCTATACAACATTGCGGTCGTGAAAAATTTCGCTTGTGATTTTTGCACAGAAATTTTCGTTTCGTAGCTTGTTTTGTTCATGTGAGCTAAACTACTGTTCTGCTGACCGTTGGTGTAAATCAGCGATGGGCACGAGATCTAACGGTTTGAGCAGCAGGCAGGCCAGACCAAAAAAAAACAACAACAACCACCACCGTCGCGGACGCGCCTTAAAGAATGTGCGAGCAAAGCAAAAGCAAAAAGCCAATGTATTTTTTTGTTGCAAATCTCGGGACCGAGGCGAGCCGTCTGGCTGGCGCCTCCCGAAAAATATAACGGTTTGAGCAAGTGAGCAAATTGAGCCAGGGCGTGCCCATCTCTGGTGTAAATGTAAATATTTACCACTCAGTAGAAGGCGCTGCTGTACTGCTGGAATTGGAAGAACTGTGGCCGGGAGCTGCTGGTGGTGATTCCCCGATGACCTTGGGTGGAGCCGCTACAGTGGGACCTGGACTTGCACCTGTCTGCTTTGCAGGTGCTGCTGCTGCCGGTGGAGCTGCAGGTGGAGAGCTCAGCTGGGTGGCATTATGGTTGCTGCTGCTGGTGCTGACCACTGGCGACGTCTGCGCTGCTGTCTCAGCCTTTGTTGATTTTTTGGAGAGGTAGGCGCACAGATTAGTGGACCAATCATGTGATCTGGCTAATTATCGGACTCACCCATGTCACGCCAACCAAATAACATATCGCCAGAAGCACAGCGTAGACGAACAGACGCTTGTGGGCCATTAATTTTTCTTTGATTTCAATTTTCTTCACTTGTTTTTCCTTTTATTTGGAGAAAATTGTTGCAAATTTGCAGTGTGACCGCATTTGACAATCGCGGAAAATCTGTCTTTCTCAAAAATGAACTAGTTATTTTTGAATTAATTAGGGTACTCCTCAGTTTTTAAAGTAGTAATTTGTTAAAATTATAACAACAAATGTCTGCACTTGAAAAAAATGCTGTTATTAATTGTAAAACTGTTTTACAGGTATTGGTTCGTATGTGTTCCAAGCGTACAAAACTAATGAGACCGAAATCATAGCTGATCGTTTTTCCGAGATAATCGAAAGATAATTTTCTGATAACACTAAAAAAAAATGCAACCGAACAGATTAAAATTAAATACAATTTTTTTTTTAAAGTAGTTTTTAAAGTTAAACAAGAAAGGACGCTATATACGGGCTTCCCGACTATCAGATACTCGTTACTCATTGCCTCTTAAAAAAAAAAAAAGTGTGGTCTGCTTTCAAGAACTTGTATAGACAATTTCGTTTGAAACAAACTTGTAAGGTATACAGAAGTCTGTGTGCAAAACTTGGTGGTTATAGCTCCTACCCTTCCCGAGATCTCGACGTTCTTACCAAACTGATATGCCGAAAATATCATTTCCTAGATTTTCGATCATTTCAATTCGATATTATAGCAAAAAATATCGAGCGGAAAATTAAAAAAAAAAATTTTATTTTTGACCGGCGCATCTAAAGTCGATATTGTTCTTTTCTTTTTTCTTTGTGAGAATCAAAACAGTGCATGTTTAATCTCAATTTTCTAACTTTTAAAATTTCCGATGTCTTGAAGTTTATCCGGATAGTCAGCAAACAATTTTCACCATCAACTAATTTTTTAAAAGTCTTAGTGTGCACATCGTTTCTTTTACCCCGGACCTTCCAGAAGTGTAACATCTTTTAACGATTAGACTATTAAAAGAGACTTTCAATTCCAACTAGATTAACAACTTTAAAAGCTTTAAACAAGATTTAATTTAAAAAATCGCATTAAAAAAAAAGTCAAAATGCCGAGCATCAAAAAATCGTTGTTCTATTCGCCCATAAACTATTCCAGCCTTCTCCTTTTGGCCTTGGGTGGGCCCAGATTTTCAGGATCGCGCCTGCCATCTTCCCTTCCGCCAAAAAGGCTACCTTCTGGTCTCATATTGTGTCCCTGGGTCCCGCGTAGGTCTTGCTCTTTTTTCCTATCGCCCCTGCCATCTCCGCGACTCGTGCTTGTCTCATCCCGTCTAGAAGTTCCCCATGACATCCACGGGTCGCACTCCCGGGGAGGCCTGTAAAAAGTATTCGCAAAATCTTCAACCTTCCGTTCGGTCTGAAAAAGGATGGGGGTGCAGCCCGGCTGGATGGTGATTGATGATGAGGTTCGGTGCTTATTTTCCGGCTGGAGAATCTTCATGTCCTCGCTCACCGAGAAATCAGAGCGAATGGTGCACAGATAGACCCGGCTGCCGGAGGTCAGGTCATTTTCCAAACCGACGGCAACGGCATCGCAGGCAAGATCCCAGGCGGACATCTCGTCTAGATTCAGTGCCCAGCGCGCCTCCAGCACGGCCATGGCGGCCAAACTGCCGGAACCCAGCGACGAGTACGGCACCGTGTCCGTAGAGCCGTCGCTGCGTGTGGAAAAGAGATGCGTTCCGGTAGCATCCACTCCGGCGATTATCACATTGGCCAGCAGCGATCCTTTAAAGCGGTACAGCATCTGCTTCACCAGCTGGTTGGCACACCGCACCGGTACCATGCGGAATTCGCAGTTCATGCGGTGCAGCTCCAACTGCGCCCGCGTCACATCCATTAGGGAATCAATGTCACCGGCTTCACCAGCACCACCAGCACTGTGGGATAACCACAAAAAATGTACACATACGGGGGTGCCACAGAAACCGTTCCGCCCAAATTCCAACCGAATGTCCAACCCCTTCTCTATGTAAATTCCAACCCTCTACGGGAGGAACGGTTTCTGTGGCACCCCCGATAATGTTTAATATCGACGTCTGTATCTATATATTTTTATATAACAAATAATGTAAGTCACACCGAAATAACTGATTAATAGAAAACAAAACTATTGTTACATGAACTCGAATCTTTTGAGAATCAAAAAATAATGCGATTTCTTCGCCAATATTGGTAAGAATTGTATAAAGAATACTTTTTTCCAATATGATTTATTATTTTTGTGGTCCATAAAAAAATAAAATTAACAGGGCAGTGAATTAACATAGTTATAACAAGAAATAACGATAAAGTCGGGATTCCCGACTATCAGATTTGAGATTCTAATTGCCCTCTTTAAAAAAAAAACAATAAAAAACGCTAAGGCAACGCTTGTGCCTGTGTACACAATTACTTGGAACTTGCCAGATTTTAAAAAATTTGTAGATATATGTGTAGATATTTGTAATACAAACAACATTTATTAAGGCCAGTTTCGCGATTTTTTGACGTTTAAAGGGGCGTGGTCGGGGTTTGAAACAAACTTGATCTGCGTAGGGCATGTAGAAGTCTGTGTGCTAAAATTAATGGCTCTAGCTCTTATGGTTCCCGAGATCTCGACGTTCGTAGGAAGGAAAGGAAAGACAGACATTTTCAACGTTCACAGTATTTGCTTACTCTTCGAGTACCGCAAATAAATATATTAAAAACAAGAAGAAAAGCTAACTTCGACAAGCCGAAATAAATTTACACTTGCAGACAAAGATTACAGTAGTCCGGTTTTGATAAGCTAACAATGCCTTCACATTTAAGAAGAGGATTGGGAAAGTTTTGAGTTCAGAGGTCTTACACTGAGCAAAAAATCTTAATGAAACAGGCAGACGGACAGATGGACAGACCGACATGGGTATACCGACTCGTCTGGTGACGCTGATCATGTTCAACACGGTTGGAAATGCCTCCGTCTATGCGTTACAAAGATCAATTATAAAACCCAGCAAGGGTATAAAAAATAGTTTTCAGAATCCAAGCCGAGGGAATACAAAGATACAATATTAAACCTTCTTAGCATTAAAGCCCATGATTACAGGACAACAAAGCCTACATATTTGAAGTCCTTGTCTCATTGTTAGCTTTCTTTTTATCAGAATTTACTTACATAATGTTGCTTTGTAGCTTATAAATTTTGCGTTTGTTTTTCGAGTTTATCATATTGATGATGGTTGACCTGGAATCTGTGCCAATGATTACGCCCCCTTCAAAAACGACGCCCACTACGGTCGTGCCTGTCTTGATACATCTTGGTTCCATTATACCATTTTCGACGAGCCCTTTGTTCCTGTCCATTTGAAAGAAAAGGAAGTTATTTTGCCACCTGAATTCTCTGCCTCACAAACGCGGTGCCAACATGGCGGATGGGTACAACGCAAGATTTTCATTGAGTGAGTTGAGTTTTCTTAAAACTGTGTTTCAAAGTCGGTTGTTAAAATTTCTCGAAAACAACTCAACCGATCTTGATGAAATTTTGCACAGGCCTTCAAGATACGATTATCTCGTACTTTAAACAGACAGCAAATTTAAAAAAAAAAAAAAATCACCAACATTTGTCTCCCAAAATCCAATTTTCACTTTTTTTGGATTTTCTTCGTTCAGATACGAGTTTAAGGCCTCTACTAAAAGACAAAATTTGGGTTTTAAAGTTCAAATGATTCTGTCAGGAATTGTGCTGACAACGCGAACGCACCTTTTTTCCGAGGGGTCACCGGAAATGACGTCAAATTGGGGGACCGCTGAACATTTTTTTTTTGTAATTCAAAAATTCTTTTTAACTTTGGGACAATATTTTTGAGATTCTAACTGAAAACTTTAAATCGTTTTTTCTCAAAACTATGATTTTAAAAACGCGGTACACGATTGCGCAAAAACTACTGAATCGTTTTTTGATTTTTAAAAAGTGTTTTGCAGATTATAAATTGAACGAGTGCATAAATGTCTGAAATTGTGAAAAAAAAGGTGTTTTATACACTTTTTAGTGTAAATCACTTTTTTTCAAGGCTTTTCAATCACTTTTTTACTCAGGGGAACCCTGCTAAAAAAAATTGTTGTATGTTTCAGATGAAAGCTTTGGGCTATACAATGTACCGCTATAAGAACGTCAGCCGCGTCACGCCACACGCGACATTTAATAAGTCCGCCATTTGTCATTTTAGTTTTTGAAAAAATGTTTTTTTATAGTTCAAAGAAGTTTTTAAATATATGCAAACAATTATTCGTGTGCTTTTATATTCTGAGTAAAAAAAAAATCTCAAAAAACAACTACTTTTTGACGTGTTTCATGAGAAGGTCCCCTTAAGTAAAATTAATGTGAGTGGGTGTTTAAATTATTTGGTTGTTGGTTGTTTCATACTGTCAAGGCGGACTTACACAAAAAAAATATATTTTTGAAACTCACGGGCTCTTAGATAAAGGGAACGGCAGGAACACACCAGGTGCGAAAGCACCCCACTCTTCCCTATACATATATGTACATATATGTATAATTCACAAAAATTTGTTTTTTCTCATGGAAAATGTTACCTTCTGTAAAAATGCTTTACATTTTTTTTTTGAGCTCACCGCATACAATTGTCAAAGCTAAAGCCACTGGGACCGAACTGATATGGTGATTTAGCGGACGACTTCATTAGTGTTGGTATTCCATTAAACATCTTCAATATGATCCCGGCGCTGTACTTTTTTCACTTTAAAAAATATACGAGTATGCATATGTGTTAAATGTGCTCGACTGTTTGATTCGGAAATTGAGATCTATACCTTGCTAAATTAATATACCAGGCCTACCTAAACTTTTTTATTGGAAAATTATTAATGAACTTAAAATTTGGTATTTTGGCAAGAATTTTGTCACTTAAAAACAGTGATAGATATAATTTTCACAACTTATTTAAAATTTGGCTGTCAACAAACCGAATACAGCATATACAGCCCGCGAACGGAAATCTGTGTGACCGCAGTACTTTCTCAAAGAAATTGCCGATGAATTTTCTAAAAAAAGGTCATACTCCGAGAAAAAAAAAAAGAATGGCCTCTTTTCGACATCGAAACTGTTCGTCGATCTGAGTACTAGGCTTAAAGAAGGTCATAGAGCAAAAATGTCCTAAATTTAAGTTCTAGAGCAAAATTGCCTGCAGTTTGGCATTTTTCTTTTCAAAACTAAACGGTTTGATCTGATTACTGAGTGTGAGTGTACAATTCTTTGTACAAATGAAACAATGATTTATTTTGGCCTTTGGTAGCCATCGAGAATGCGCCATTGTTCCGGGCTTGATATTGGCCGAGTCAACAGAATATTTATTCTTATCTAATAGCCTTTCCACTGCAACATATTTTCACATACGGGGGTGCCACAGAAACCGTCGACGGTTTTGGGGAGTAATTTTTCGGAAATTCGGAAAAAAATCGTCGGTGCTACAGAAACCGTCTCGAACTTGTTGTTGGGACTAACGATTCGGAAAAAAGACAGGGCTGACTTCTTATTTTTATTTGTCATTTATTTGCTATTTTTCAATAAATTCAAGCCAAGTTTTACTTATTTTTGCAAGACAATACCAATAACTAAAAAAAACTCTACACATAAATCGTAACGAACAAAATAGTTCAACATTTTAAAATGACCGCCAACCTATACAACAGAAGCCATCCCTGTATTAGATGGCTTCTTACGAGAGGCCGCTACATAAAATCAGTCCCCCAGAGCGAATCCTTTTGCCAAATCGGCGTTTTCTATTATAAAAATCAAGAGCACGGTGGCTTGCTTTGATTTCCTATGCTTTCCCCTAAAACTAAACAACATTTAGGCAATAATATTTAAAATTTGTTGAATTCACTGACATTTTCAAACAATTTGTCTTCTTCTTCGTCGTTTTTTAAGGTTTTTACCCAAGCCGGTATTTTTTGCCACACGCGGTCACACTTAAGTGCAATGCAACGATTTGTTTTATTAATTTCACAAAAAGTACAACTTACTTTCACTTGAAATTTTGACACGCTATAGTTGTAGTTATAAACAATAGTATAGCGTACCATAAAAATAACAACAATCATATTTAAAATAACAAAATTACTCCGAAATTTGGCATTTTCTATTTGGAGCAAGTTGGCATTTTGGTTTCTCGGGTGGAATTTGGCCGGAATCACACAAGCAATTTTTGAGGTGACGGTTTTTGGAGATTGATTAATTTAAAATATAAAAAGATCAAAACATAAAAAATGTTGTATGCAGATAACGTTGTTTTAAAAATTTTTTCATTATTTATAAAAAGGTGCAAGTATGCTTATTTTATAAAACTGTCGTTTAAAACATGGGGGAAATGATAGAGTTTTCTGTGGCACCGACGGTTTTGCCTTGGGTTGGAACTTGGGCGGACTACGGGAGGAACGGTTTCTTTGGCACCCCCGATAAAGAATGTGGGTCGTTCCACTGAACATTATTTTATTGTACACTATTGACCGAAATGTGAGTGGCAAGCTGCAGGGCGGTTTGTTTAAAAATTGCTCTTGAAAAAAAGTGGATAGCAATTTTATCTTGCCGGGCGACAGCAAAGTTTTAATATATCAATCCCAAAACTGTAATACATCATACCGTCAATTTTTAAACAAGAAAACAATTATTACGATCCTTAACACGACATTAGTTTTAAAAAGTGCGCCAAATTAAGCTGTTCAAATGTATGTATGTATCGATAAGAACCATTGTACCATCCCTAAATATCACACAGTTGTCTGCAAGACTCTACCGCAAGCGCGTATGCCGCGCGGTTTACTCTAAAAAAAACCATTATACTTTACTATTACACTATTGGATTCCTCGTTTGATTTGCATCAAAAATGTTCGATTTAAAAATAAAAAAACAAGCGGTGGCCGGGTTGATATGGTGGTGGAGAGAGGTGGAGAAACATCGATGTCATCAAAAAAGAATAAAAAAAAATTTTCAAACACAATTGTTTCTTTATTATTTTAAGTTTGTTTTAACTTTCAAAAAATGTTTGATTGACGTTTTTTTTAACATAAAAAAATATTTCCTTTGTTTGACTTACATTTTAACTTATTTATTATTCTTATTCTAGCTTATTTACATTTAATATACATTTTTGTTTTTATTCAAAAACAAAATTTTATCGACAACGGTCGATGAGATCCGGGTGCGACGGTCACTATTGACTTGCCTAGCTTTGCTAAATATCCTTTCTGACTCACAGGAAGATGCGGGAACGCATTTAAAGGCGTCATTATCGGTATCATCTAAAAAACAAAATACATTTTAGAATGAACGTCTCAAAATTGTATTACATAATTTTTTCCAAGAAGCAAAAAACACCACCAACGCAACCAACACTAAATTTTTTGAGTACACCTTTAAACTGAGCCACGGCTCTTAAGGGTGCGTTTACACTAGGCTGCGTTTCGCGTTTCAGGCGAAACGCAGTTTTTTTACATAGGTTTATCATAGGGGCCTAGTGGTGGCAAAAATTTGCGTTTTAGTTGCGTTTACTTGGCGTTTAGTATTTTTTTACCGATATCTACTCGATGTTTGGGATATCGCACTACTGTCACCACGAGGCAAGTGTCAATTCAAAAATGAGCGACAAATACGGTAAATATAAACGTGACATATAATAATTATAAATTTATAATTATAAACAACCCCAACCCAGGAAAAAGGTTTGTTTGGAGCAGCATAGCTCTTTGCTCGCTTTTCGATGCTTGAGAGGACAATTTGCCAGGTTTACGTGGAGTTCGGAAAAACTCTCACATTTATAAGGAAATAGCAGAGAAGTTGAAGGAGTTTGGGCCGACTCACGCTGAGGTAAAGAATAAAATAGAAAACCTGACCAAGAAGTACAGGTAAGATACAAATAACATGCACTTTTAGTTTTTTATAAACACAATTTCAATATTTAGGAGCGAGCTGGCCAAGGTGGGGCCGTCGGGTGGAAGTCCTTCGTGCTGGGAGCACTTCGACAGGGTGTCCTACATCCTTAATTCAGGAACAAACTTGGATGTTAGCCCGGTTGAAAGCACAGGTAACAACTTATTAACATTAGTAACATATACCAATTCTAATTAAACTTTTTTATTGCAGACTTTGCCCTTGATTTTGATAGCTTCTCCAGCAGCTCCACCTTTGGCGCCGAACCTTCTGTGGGGGAACCTTCTGGTTCACCAAACAAAAAGCGACGCAGGGACAGGCTCGATGAACTGGTTGAGGTGGAGAAAAAAAAATTGGCAGTCATGGAACAAATGGCTGAAGACTCCGCCAATTTTCAGAACCGGATCCTCGCGCATTTGGAGAGCCGAAACAATTAATGTTATTAATAAAAATGTATTTTTTAATAAGGGTAAATAAATAAAGTACATAAAAGTTATTAACAAATATGTATTTATTTAGCTATTTATTAATAAAATGTTGCCCTAAAGCGTACCTAATACGTTCAGCCGTTTCGTTAGAATTGCCTATCCAAACATCTCGCTCAGGCTGCTCCCTTTGCTCAGAAGCCTCCATGTCTCTTTGCCAGTTGACAGCAACAGGAGAGTTTTTCGCTATGCAAAAATTGTGCAGGATGCAGCAGCAGGCAATTATTTGTGAAGTGTTTTCCACGTTGTTGTCCAATCCTTTTCCAATCCTTCGGAATCGGGCCTTAAGGTGACCAAATGCGTTCTCTACTACACGTCTGACCCGGGAAAAGTGGTAATTGAACGCTCTTTGTTCTGGAGTTACTTCCACGGTAAAGGGATACGGTTTCATTACAAATTTCGAAAATCTAAAAGCAGAGTCTCCTAAAATTAATATGGGGACTTGGACTCCATTGATGCATTTAGAATTTTCCTCCAGTAAATCCGTCTCCATCAATTTCCGTTTCAGGCTGGATTTTTCAAAAATTTTAGAATCGACCGGGGCTGCCAACACTTATGTACGAAAATCTGTAACTGATAAACGAACAAAAGTTTAATTTAATTATTTACATAGTAAAAAACAACTTCATACCTAGAGTCTACCAAGGCAAATAGCACAGTTGAGTACCAACCCTTGTAGTTCCTGTAATCCACTGCATATTCAGATTTCGGACGCACCTCGATGTGACACCCATCTATTAAAAATGTATTTATTTAATTGTGAACATAGTTTAAATATGCAAGACCTACCCATCGCTCCAAAGCATTGTGGGAAACCTATGCGTTCAAATCCTGCAACTGTTTCCGAAATCTTCTCTTGGGTAAGAAAATTTGGAGGTAGATAGTCGCCAGCAAGTTTGATGATGACCTCACGGCAGAACTCCAACAAAATCTGGCACACTATGGCCTTGGAAACGCCAAACAGATTCGCTATGGTGCGGTATTCCGCAGAGGATCCCAACGAGTACAAGGCAATTCCAACTCGCTTCTCCAAAGGAATAGCTAGACGGAAAGAAGTAGCTTGCTTTCGGAGATTTGGAAGCTGTTCAACCAGAATGTTAAACGCACTTCTTTCCAATCGAAAATTTTCTTTGAAAAATTCGTCTGAATTTTTGGCAACATCCTCCTCCCAAAATGCTCCGAATCTTGGCTTTTTGAATACAATATAATTATTAAAAATAATGAGAATCCTTAATAAATTGACAGAATATTACTTACAAGAGTCCAAACACTCGAGAAGGCCCCGCCAAGTTTTGCAACTCCTCGAACGTTGCCGCCGAGCTCCCCGCCAAATCCATAAACCTCAACATGTTTAACCTATGTTGCTCTACTGCAATTAATATCAGCAACTCTTCGTCGGTTATTTCACTGTTCATTTTTTTAACAAAACAAAAACACAACTGTCAAAACCAACAAACGCAAAACTCGAGTTTATGTAGTGTAAACGTATTTTCTGCGTTTTGCGTTTTCTTCGATATCGATAGGAAACTCGTGCTAGTGTACAAGCACCTTAAATTTGGCGCCCAACTTTATCGGTAACACGGAAAACATCGATACTACCAACGTGAATAAACATCGACTTTCTTCCTGCTCTAGCTGTCACAAAACCATTTGTTTGCGTGTTCAACGCAGAATTTATTCGTTGTTGCCGGCCAACAGTAGAAAACTTAAATTCCCAAACCAGAAACAGTCACCTCCGAAAGAATGCAGCACTCACTACTCCTCGCGGGATTAGCACTTGTCAGCAGCCTGTCTGGCGGTGCCGGTAAGTTGACCCTCAGGAAGTCGCGTCTATGTGGTCTTCTGTGATTGGCCACGACGCTCTTGCGACCCTTTGGTACCCACAATCAGCCAGCATTAATGTTTATCTTTTCGTTTCATCTTCCGAACTCTGGGAACAGCCACGGACTCTAACGTGGTGACCTGCGGCTCCATACTGAAGCTCCTGAATTCAGACTACTCATTCCGCCTGCATTCACACGACGTCAAGTACGGCTCCGGATCAGGGCAGCAGTCGGTTACGGGCGTGGAGCAGAAGGAGGATGTGAACAGCCATTGGGTGGTCAAGGCGCAGACGGGGGAGCTGTGCGAGCGGGGGGAGCCTATAGCCTGCGGCACCACCGTGCGCCTGGAGCACCTGACCACCAAGAAGAACCTGCACTCGCACCACTTCTCGTCGCCGCTTTCCGGCGAGCAGGAGGTATCTGCCTACGGCACCGACGGCCTCGGCGACACCGGTGACCACTGGGAGGTGGTGTGCTCCAACGATAGTTGGATGCGAAGTGCCCACGTGCGACTGCGCCACATCGACACCGGCATGTACCTGGGTATGTCCGGCCGCTCCTACGGCAGACCCATCTCCGGCCAAATGGAGATCGTGGGCTTGCACAGTCCGCAGCACGGGACGAGGTGGACCACGGCGGAGGGCCTGTTCATAGTGCCCAAAGAAAAGGGATCCACGCACGAGGAGTACGCCCACTCAGAGCTGTAGTAGAGATAAGGCATATCGACTGCTTCATTTGCCGCCGCATCCTACTTTTAGTTCTATAAATTATGATTTAGTTGAATTTTTATGTAAAGCGATACCGAAGTTAATTTTGTATTAGACCCACAAAGCAAACCAACAAATTAAAATTATTTAAATGCCATCAGAAAATCTTTAAATCCTTCTTTAAAAAGCGCCTCTCAGGTACCACGACACTATGTACCAGTGCCCTTCTAATCTATAGAAAAATGTTAGTTAAATTTAATTTAAAGTCATTTCCATTACTGGAAACTGTCAAAGAAAGTTTAAACCATTCACCAGCGTTCAGGCAATTGAAAATGGACACGTGTCCATTTCATTTTAAGTGCCCCCAAAAGAAAGAAATTAAAAAGACTGGGTACCTTGAAAATAAATGTTTCTTCATATTGCGGCTTGCGTCAAAAGTCGCCATTAGGATACGTTTTTTCAGACAGGACCGTAAGTTTGCAAAAACTTAAATTAATTGCCAAGGTAACTGAAAATATTAAGTGGATGTTTTACAGAAGTTATTTATTCCAAAGATAAAACGTAAAATTTTGTCCAATTTAGATATTAAATTATTATTATTATTATTAATATCCTAGCGCAGCAAGTTTACACTTATATTTGTAGCACTAGGCACATAAAGGGGAATACAAACTTATTTTAACAAGTATAGACTTAAAACTATAACTTATGTCTAACATTTTTGGTCTTAACTAAAAATTTAAATAATTAATTTGGAAATTTATTAAATAAACTTTGGCTTTTTGAGCGATCTTACTATTAATAAATTTAAAATTATTGTTTTTGTTTTACTTTAAGTATTCTTAAATTTTAGATTTAAATTGAGTTGCGATCCTAATTGTTTAATAACTATGTGGCAGATTGTTCCACAGACGGATAGAATTTACGAAGAATTGCCTATTCGAGCATAGCGTGTTATATCTTGGGCATATGTAATTATTAGTTCTTGCTGACGTAGCTGACACGAGTTTGTTAAACAAATATATTGGTTCTTGGGTTATTACAATTTTATGAAAATATATTAGAGTCCTATAATTAATCCACGAGGTCAAGTTCAGGTCAAGAATTTTATGCGCCAAATGTGATACGTGGTCAAGTCGTTTCAAATTAAAAACATATCTGAGAATTGAGTTTAAGGCTACAATTATCTTGTGCATATCACGCGTATCGCAATGTCCAAAAACTTTTACTCCATAAAACAGTGTTGGAATAAGAATAACCTTGGCTACTAACAGCCTTATTTGGGGCGGGAGAAATGTTTTGGAGTATGAGAGTTGTCTTAGTAAGCCGTAAGTTCGACCTGTAGCTTTCGAAATTTGTTTGCTCCAATTTAAGGTGTTACTGAATGTAATTCCCAAATTAACTGCGTGCTCCTCAAATTTTATCGGTGTATTATTAATGACCAAATTTTGGATACCAATAATATCTAAGAGCTCCTGTCATGCATAGTTGCGCTACCCTTTGCACCTTGTTGAGTGCCTTGAGTTTGGAACTATACAGCAGCGCTGGCCACCAAATGGATACCCCATACAGGAGGATGGGTCTTACTATGGCGCTGTATAACCAGCTAACTACAGACGGGGACATACCCCATTTGAGGCCTACTGCCTTTTTGCAGGTGAAGAGTGCAATGTTGGCTTTACGCACTCTATCCGCTATAGTGAGATTCCAGTTCAGTTTCTTGTCTAGTACAAGCCCCAGGTATTTTGCACTGTCGCTAAACTCTAGAACGGAATCATTTAGTTTTGGGGCAGATAACTTGGGGATCTTATACTTCCTGGAGAAGAGAATAAGATCGGTTTTACGTGGGTTTACGTTTAACCCACTTTCAGATGCCCATCTTGACAGTTTTCTTAGTTTGACTGTCATAATGTCGCAAATGTCCGATAAAATGTTTGACTAAAATGTTAACATAAATTTCGGTACTTGAATTAACCAACAAAACAATGTTTTCTCTCGGTCTACATCTATAACAAAATTTTACTGTTCTTAGAATATTCCCTTAGCTTACATCTGTGAACTTCCAAACAAAAACGGTTACCCACGAACGAATGTAGCACTTTAGCTTGGTGCTCTGGGAACTGTCCATCCAAATGCAAGCTCAAAGCGTCATTCGCATTCCGGGTTTCTCCCTAGTCCTTCGGATTGTTTTTGTTTGCATGCATAAAACAATGGAGCTTATCCCGAGCATATAAGCTATGTAAATACATTTTGCCACTGCTCGCGGTTCCCTCGCTCAGCCCTCCTTTTATCGTCACGTCCATTATCTGCTAGTCTGTTTTGTGTTCTTTTGTTTGGAGTATTTTCAACGCTTTGTCTGCTCATCCTCCCGGCCATATCATCATCCTCGTCTTCGTCTTCTGCATCCCCTGATAGTGAGCCCAGTAAGGTCAAATGTTAGCAGACCCAACACAACCCACACACACAATCATTTATAGATTCTCATAATCGGGTTGTCCTTGTACTCATTTTTGAACAAATAAGAAATAGTAACAAGGATGCTTGGGGTGTTCTTCTTCTAAGCGATGTTACTAAGACAGGAAAACGGTGAAAAGATGGGGCATCTTGTATGGAGGATTAAGAAGGTAATTATTTGCGATACTCGAAGAGTAAGCAAATACTGTAAACGATCAAATGTCTGTCTGTCCGTCCGTCCGTCCGTCCGTCCGTCCGTCTGTCTATCTGTCCGCACAAACATCGAGATCTCGGGAACTATTAGAGCTAGAGCCACCAAACTTTGCACACAGACTTCTATGAGCAAGGCGCAGATCAAGTTTGTTTCAAAACCTGACCACGCCCCTTTTTACGCCCACAAACCGGAAAAAATTGTGGTGTCCACATTTTTAGTGCTAGAGAAAAGTGGCCCTTACAAATGTTGTTCGTGTTGAATATATCTACCCAAATATCTAAAAATTTTTAAAATCTGACCATTTTCAAGAAATTGTGCATACAACTGCGTTGAAAATTTTTATTGCGCTCAAAAGTAGGCAAAACAATTTTTTTTAAAGAGAGGGCGCTTAAAACTGATTGCGCATGAAAGTAGGCTACACATTATTGAAGAGGGCTAGCTAACTGTTTTTAAAGAGGGCAATGAGTATCGCAAATTTTATAGTCGGAAAACCCGACTATAGCGTTCTTTCTTGTTTTAGAAATTGTTTTAATAATTTGCAATAGATAAACGTAGCTTACAATATAAAAAAAAGAATGAATACCACAGTCAAATTCTCGACGTAAGAATATTTGGTACCTATTTATTTAGGAAAGTGATTAGCTTTTCTATAACTTATTTTACAAAATGCTAATAAAATGTCTCTTGCACTATTTGACTAATTTCGCACTATTTGACCGTCACTTCGTTTGTCTGTCAAGAGCTATAAGAGCTAGAACCGCCAATTTGCACACAGACTAAAGTATATAAATAATAAACAAACAAATCACGTTGTTTCAAAATTTGACCATGTCCGTTTAAATTTTAAACTTTAAAAGCCGCAAAACTCTTGGCACCTCATTTTTTATGCAATTAATAAGTTTTGGACGGAAATATAATTATATGTTCACTATCTAAGTATATTAAATAAATTTTTTTCAAAGGCTGGTGCCTTAATCATGGTTTCTTTGAATCAGGCGGGAAGAGTAAGAGGCATTACAATATGCCCAATGGTGGCTCAAAAGTGGTCGGGGGGAAGTCCTCATAGGCATTCTGACCGGGCTATCGCCCTTAGGTTACCTAACTCATAAAACATTACATACCGTCCGCCATTTATGTAAGCTTCGGTCAAAATAGTGACACTTTTAAAAGACAAAAAAACATTTTTTTAACGTAAATATTACATTTTAAAATACAAAATACATACACACAATTTACATAATAAAAAATATTTTTCGTTCAATGTAAACAGAAATTTTCTCATAATTCTATAATTGTTTTGTTTATAATTATTTTAAGGGGTAAAATAATAAATAACAGTTTACATATTTAATTGTCTTGGATTAACTGAAATTAAATTGAACCTTTTTGTTTGTTTATGTATGCCTTATCAGAAAATAAAATGGAAATCAGTGCATCAGTGCTATTATTCTTACCGCTGACTGACTGTGGGACAGGCCACGTCAACTGTACCTACTCATTTTCTGGATTTCAACAAAACCCATAAAAATGTGAAGCTAAGGACAGTACCTAAAAACACTTATAAGGAATCATACTATCACCCATTCAAATAGTAAACATTGGTGCAAAATAAATTTAATTGAAAACCAAAATTTAAAGTTAAGTCTGAGGTTAAGCGCAATGATTAACATTATTGATGGTTTATATTTCACGTAAAGGTCCTGAGGTTTTTTTTGTAATTTACTATTTAACTAGAAATTCGTTTTAACACTTTTTATCACTTTTATGATTCACAAACAAATTTAATGGGTAAATTTAACAGTTAAAAAGCCCCAACCGAAAATTGTGGGTTACACTTACTGTAACTGACTGTCAGCAACAGTAAATTTAAACACTACGTAACGATTAAAAAACTACAGCAAATTCAACCAAAAACTGACAGTTGAATAGCCCCAACCGACTTAAATGGTTAAAAATACTTACTTTTTACCAATAATTACAGTTTAGTTAGTAAAAATACCAATATATTCGTAATCGAACAACCTAATAGCAATTTTACAAAAAAAAAAAAGTTAAATTTACAAAAACATCCAAATACACACATACACTTACACTTGTTTTTAAGCAAGTGTAAAAGTATGTGAAGACTGACTATAGAAATTATTCCTTTACTCTAAAGTCTTAACTTTTAGTGCCCGACATCTAGGTTAAGGCTTCTGGCGCACTAGAACCAGCAGGGAATTATAAGTTCACAAGGAAACTGTATTTGATCTACAGTTACTTAACCGTCAATACAGTAAAAAATTCACACAATAATGCTCACGTTAGAGTTACATAATTTATGGGTTATGTTACCGTCAATACAGTAACCGAAACAACAAAAAATACACGCAGACAATTTAACGTAAAAGTTACAAATTATTTCGTAAACTTGACTGTCTACACAGTTGAAAAAACAAAAACAAATTACACGTACCATAAATTTACAGTAAGTTTACTGTAAAAGTTGGTTAATTCAACCCATGAACATTTTCTCTGTGCATTTACTTCTCTAAAAAGGCATATAAAAGGTCATGGCGATATCTATATTTTATATAAAACTACGTAAACATTAGTATAGGTATATTTTTTATTGGAAAACGAACTAGGAAACCGACTAGTATTCTTTTTTGTTTTTATTTATGACTAAAACTAGCAACTAGAACCAGAACTAGAGGTAAAAAGTTTAACTCAATTAGGTTAGGTTAGGTTAGACCGGCCGGCTCCTTTTGGGGAGCCGCACATAGACCAGTTTGGTCCTTAGTGGTACCGGGAGTTGTGAGATCTCTGGACCGAGTTAACTATTGACGTCCTGCGGTATGCGAGTTTGTTTGGCAAAGGCCAAGAGCGTTTTGTATCCGAGTTGACTCGCTTCCTCAGGCGATGTCAGCCATGGTTTTCCGAAGTAACGCTGTCTTTGTGCTGCAAGTGCCGGGCAGCTGCAGAGAAGGTGCTCCAGCGTTTCTTTGGCACCTGGTTCACTGCATTTCCTACATCTGTCGTCTGTCAGCACACCCAGCTTTTTCGCGTGAGCCGCAACTAGGCAGTGGCCTGTTAAGAGGCCAACTAGTAGCCTGCAGTCCGGTCTCCGAAGCTGGAGTAGGTGCTGGGTAAGTTTTATGTTGTATTTCGTGCACATCTTCCTTGAGAACTTGCAGTCGGTGGTGTTCCTCCACCGTTGATCTGCAGTATATTGTGCATCCATCTCCATTTGGAGGTGTATTGTTCGCAGAGGAGGTGGAATGTCTTCAAGGATCATATTTACTCCTCTTGCTCCCTCTTTGGCTAGATCGTCTGCCATCTCATTGCCTTCATGGCCTTGATGGCTAGGTATCCAAAAGATTTGAACTCTTCTCGAGATACTCAGTGAATCCAGTGCTTCCCTGCTCGATAGAACGCTTTTTGAGCTTATCGTGCGAGCTTGCAGAGCTTTTATTGCTGCTTGACTGTCGACGAATATGTTGATGTCTTTACTTGATCCCGACTGCTGTGCCGCTTCTGCGGCTTTCCTTATGGCAACTATTTCTGCCTGGAAGATGCTGCAGTTGTCTGGGAGTTTGTAAGAGAGCTCCAGTTGAGGATTGGGGCAGTACACCGCTGCCCCAACTCCTTCTTCCATTTTTGATCCGTCTGTATAGATGTTCATCGTATCCTGATCCTTCCCCGAACGCCACTCGTCGGGCTTCAGGAACGTCGGAGTTTGATTGAAGTTGTTTTTTGGGGTGATGTAGTCTGTGTTGACTAGCATATTCCTTGCAATTCTACTGTGTCCGTAGGTTCTTGCAACTAGGTTGCCTGTTGAGCAAAGACGTTGTGCTGTCTTTTGCGCTACGAGGCGTGCCTGAATGTCCAAAGGGTTGACACTCAGTATTGTTTGTAGAGCTTTAGTTGGAGTTGATCTTACCGCTCCCGTGATGCACATGAGTGCATGCCTCTGCGGTTTCTCCATCAACTTTAGGTAAGTGGATTTTTCGGTCGCTTGCCACCATACCAGCACGCCGTAGAGCAGTATGGGTCGCACAACTGAGATGAAGATCCAATGCATCAGTCTGGGTGATAGGCCCCATGTGCAACTCAGCATCTTTTGAGATGCATAGAGAGCATTGGTGGCCTTTTTCACCCTTTCCTCAACATTGGTCTTCCAACTCAGCTTGCTGTCCAATACTGTTCCTAGATATTTGATACTTCCTTTTGGTATCAGCGGTGTTGTTTTGATTTTTGGCGGAGTCCATCGAGGCACCTTGTACCTCTTTGTGAAGAGGATGAGGTCCGTCTTGTCCGCATTGATACTTAGTCCGGCGTCCGTGGCCCACATAAGTATCTCTTAACTCAATTTAAACCGAAAGAAAATCTTTGGTCAATGGACACCACTAGTTTTAATTTTAAAATATTTTTGTCTAAGCTCGTTGTAACCTACAATAGGTAATATAGGTTTCTTTATAACTATTGACTTGAACGTTAATCACAAAATTCCGGGCTAAAGGAAAAAATGTAAAACCTGAAAGAAGGCTTGTTTAATAAACTCGACATTGATTACACTAACTGGGGCCACATATAATTAAATTCCGCGTCAGTAACATATTACATGTGTAAATATTTTCCGTATTGTGAGTTTATTGATTTACGTTTAGTGCGTTAACGCGTTGCAAACACATTCTTATGTAAGTGTGTCTGTTCGTAACACTGCCCTTTCCGGTTTTCCTTTGTTTAGTAGTGGCAAATCCTCGTCTTTATTGTATTCATTTTGTATTGTATTTCCTATGCGACAGTTGATAAGCCGAACTCATCGCAAGGAAGAAATCGTTGGTGTAGCCCCACACATAAAAGAAAATATCAGACTTTTTCAATTGCTCTGAATAATAGAAAGATTTAGAAAATATTTTTCTCAGAAAAAAAAAAATTTAAATAATCAAAATCAGCTTGTGCTGCTAAACGATTTTAATTAAACCTCGCATTGTATACAAACTTGTAATTTAATGACTTCAAATAACAGATTCTAATGTGTTCATTCTTTGCTGTAGTTTGACTTTGAGATACTTTGAGTTGATTTTATATAAACCGGTTCAATCTTAACACGACTTACACTTATTAGACTGATTTGGTGGTACAAAAAATATATTTTCCATTTTAGGAACAGCTATTTGAGTGGCAAGAGTACATGCGTGTTTTTAATATATGTGTAAAAAAAACAGTTTTGTTCATTTTTAAACATCATTAAAGTTTTGAAAAATTATAAAAAAAAAGACGGCCATTAAAAGGAATTATATAATTTTTTTCTGTTTAAAAATGTATGTATGTATGTATGTATGTACAATTAATATATGAGTATACAGAATAAAACTCTCGCGCCCGTTTAGCCCCTTATCGATTCCTGTTTATCGGCGTCGGGCAACCTTAAAAGCGTTAAAAACCTGAGTGAAGGCTTGCAGCCTGAGTAACTGGCAGATTGACACAAAATGTTTGAATGTTTGTTTATCTGCTCGCTGGTGTGTGTAATTCTTGCGTGAGTGTGCGGCTTTTTTGATTGAAAAGTGCGTTGCGTATACGCACGAGTGGCTGGCAAACTCAAAGCGATTTAACAAATTTGCTGCCTACTTTTGGGCGTACCCTGACCTATGTTACAGCCAAGCATTATACATCAATTTTGTTCCTTCTCAGTAGCAGTTCTTCATATATTTTTTGTCCTCCATTTTAATTTGAATTAAATTAAATTTTAGTTTTGATTTAATTTTAATTGTAATTAGAAGCTATTTTCCTTTAAATCATTAAAATGTCTTTCTTGTTTGCTGCTTTAATTTTATTACTTTAACTCAAGTTAAAGGCAGGGCAGTTTTTAAATGACAAAAGCTAAAAAATGTCAATCAAAATTCATGGTGCAATTCTAAGTACTTCCAAGTACAAGCAAGATAATATGCTAAAAAGTAGCAGATTTTACTTCCTGCGTACTATGCCGTCTGGGGAACAAACGCGTTTATCTCTGAGCCGTGTTTTTTAAAATTGCATATATGCAAACTGCCTGCACCCTAGCGGTCGCATATTTAATCCGAAAATTATGAAACACCAACAAATTACGTTGGCTACAATGTACGCAGTTTGGGTACATCTGCCGCAAACGGCCCAAAAAAATACGTTTTATTTATATACATACACACACATACATAAGTTATATAACTTATATTTAGCTTAATTCCTCAAAAAAAACAACAATTTTATCTTCTATAAAAGTTGATTTGGTTTTCGGTTAAGATCACTTATCAAGACGGAATATTGATTTGTATGTATACCCTTTAGTAAATCCGCAAAATAGGAATGATGTTTCGTGCAAAAATATATAACACGGAGATCCTATTTTCAAAAAAGTTACCAATATTGGATTGGGTTTGAAATACATATTACCATAATTTTAAAGATTCACGTTAGAAGCGATTATAAAAAATGTTTGCGCGATCAACTATAGCGTTTGTTTTTGTTTTACTAAAGAAAAATAATTTTTGTACTCGTCAATTAGAGACTACAGTTGTTTCATTCGGACGAATTTGCTGAATGCCTTAATTTTAAATAAAACACACGCAAAAACCTTTTGATGTACTATGCATTTTGCTTTGTCGCATTTCGTCAAGGAACAAGGAAAACTAGCAACTTCTGGGCACCCACAAAATTTAATAAGTTACAAAACAATGATAAAATCGAGAAGCGAGAAACTTAAAAATAAACAGCAACAAACTGGTTATATAACATGCACACATATTGAGTGTCGTATCACTCAGACTGTCATTGAGTCCACGACTGGCTGCACCTGCTGCCCACGCAGTTAAATGAAAGCGAAATGTAAAGCATATCCGCAGGATATGAGGAAGGCGGCAGTGGTAGCCAACAGCAGTACGGTAACAATAGAACCAACAAGCTACACAAAAGGATTTCATTTTGCTAAATAAGTAATACAAAGAGAAAGAATTTGCATGTTTTGTTAACTTTTTGTTCAATTAAATTAAACTTTTTTTTATTAAACTATAGTTAGTCCCTATAACCAGGTTCTATATAGTTCATTTGTGTGGTAGGTTCATAGGACCATAAGTTGCTCTTTAAGTCATCAACGTTAAAGTATTTTTAAATATTCTTAAAATTTAAAAATTTAATTTCAAAAATCGGTAAATAGTCCGCTCTTTGGGCTATTGCAAATGAAGATAATTTCCATGACACCGTGTTTTTTTTTGAAAACTGTTATACAAAGTGACAAAATCTGGAATTTGTATATATCGTTATAAATTTTGTAAATTTCTTTACGCCGAAAAATGTTTTGGTTTAAATCGACGTACGTGTTTTTGTCTATGCAGTTTTAAATGGCTGTAACTGTAAAATTTACCAAATCATATGTAATTTTTTTGTTTCTTTTTTTTTCTGACTGTATGGACGTTAACATATGTATATATATAGAATAGTAGCTCTTTGAGGAAACGTTAACAATGCTAAAGATCATAAAAAGCCAGATTGGTCTGAGTAAAAAATAGCCAGGATGACAACGCTTTACTGCACACGCTTTCCGAGCCTTCTCTCTACCCCGCCTCGTCTATCGGTTTCTCTGGTGTCGTCTCCAGTTGTCGTTATCGTTGGCGTTGCGCATTCGCCCCGTTGGTCCCTGGTCCTCTTACTCTCCCTCTCGCTTTCCCGCTCCGTGTCCCACCACACTGCTCTAGCTCGTGGCGTCTCCTACGCACTTAACATTGAAAACCGAAAACAAGCCCCCAAGTGGCCAGAAAGGCCTGCCGTCCGCCACAAACAACAATAAAATGCCATCTCTCTAGGCCTGCGCATTTATCAAGTTCACGGAGGGAGGCAAAAAAGAGAGAGCCTTAAATTGATGGCGCATACCTATAGAATCGTGATAGTGAAAGTTTGATAGCAACAACAATTATTTGTAAGTTTTGAAGTTTACAGCAGGCTGTTAGGCATAACCCGCAGCCTAACAGTCGGCAATACTTTTGGACAGAAACAAAAGATTAATCGGAAGCGGAAACAGGGGAACAAAATTCGAACAAAAGAAACAAACTTTTTAAACAGAATTTAAAAACATTACCCTTCCATTATAGGAAAAGGTTATTCAAAAAGAATTTTTATCATAGGGCCAAAGACCGAGTTTTTTTTTATGTTTTTTAACATTAAATAGGGTTGAGATGTTAAGTTAAAAACAAAAAAACAAAAGTCGGAATATCTAATAAAAAGTTAACGACTGGGTTTATGAGGTTTTCTGTTCAATATAAATGGGAGGAAAATCTGTTAAAAGCGCTGTACTAAAAGTGGGAAAACTGGCAACAAAAAGAGAGAGAAAGAGAGGTCAGAGTCACTCTCTCTTGGCCACGTTTTTTGTCTCTGTTGGCTGGAGCTACGTAAATACCGTTAGCACAGTACATCGTGGACAGTTGACCGAGCAAGTTTGGGCAGACAAAAACTTTTTCCAATTATATTAGAAAGGCTAACAAACCTAAAGCTAAACAGAGGATCAAAAATATCTTAAAAATCGAAGAAAACAGAGGCCGTAAAACCTCTTGTTTGCCGCAAAAAAATGACCGATTCCAAAGCTTAGGAAAATCTCATAAAACAGAATCGGTTTTCTATTTTTGGCGAAATCGTAAAGTTTTTCGGTCCCTCAGCTGTGTGTTACATAAATCTCGGTGAATGTGTGCGTGTGCGTGAGAGAGTGCTCATTTGTGTGTGTGCGACTAACAGCACCTAAAAAAATTATAGAACAGCAGCTAAAAAATTCTACAAAAGCAACTCCCCGATTTCGATTTATTGTTTGTGTGCTTAGTCAATTGGGTTTGCGCCCAAAAGCTGTTTCGGTGTCAATTACAAGAGAGTTACTACTTTAAAATATTACGCATACGAAGCGGTGCCAAAATCCAAGAAAAACAACTTTGAAATCAGCAAAACAGCAGACAACAACCAGTCGAAGCAATGTAAGTAAAAAAAAACTTAACTTTAGAACCCAATTTATACTTTTTTTATCCTTTTTAGAGTAGAAACTATGAATTGAACTGTACGTTATACTTAAGTGATCGCATAATGTAAAAGGGGTACGCAATACAGTAATTTCCCTTAAAAGTGGTAAACAGAGAAAAATATTTAAAACCAGTACTATGAAAATGTTAATCAACAAGACTCCAGTAAAAATTAATTTTTGTAAGGGCTTTAAATAAGTGTTATTTTATATTTCATCTGTTTCTGAGCCTGACCTCGACCAATCGACTGCCATTAAAACCTGAAAAGCAACGTCTGTTCAATTTTGAGTAATTTTGCACCATCAGCTGCAACATGTGTAGCAATTTCCCAGCGCTACATTTTCCACAACATTTATCGATTATCGAACCCCACTCACCCTTCGCCACCTCCCATTTTCTCCTGGTCAAGTCAATTGCTTGCAAAATTTAATAACCGCACACTTGGCATTTTGCGTTTTGTTTTGTGCCCTAACTTTGTTAATTTCTTTTCGGCCCTTTCTCTGGTTCCCTCGTTTTATTGCTCTTTCTTTTGTGCAGGCACCCACGCAGTTGCTCGTTATTTTCCCTTTTTGTTGCCACTGTTCCCCGTCAGCTGCCTGCCACTCCCACTTTCCCCACCACTTTTCGCCTCATCTGGTTTTTTTCTTGGCACCTTTGTGACCTGAAATGGGCAATATCATCTCGTTGAGGGCCGGGATCGAATATCTTATTGTTGAAAGGGAAATTTTATCCGAAAAGAGTTTGATTGATTTGTTGAAGACCCGAAAGGTTGCGCCAATGGGGACAAATATTATATGTGTGGTATTCGGTTGGAGACATTCCCAATGATTATCATGTGCCAATGTGGAATAACTGTAAGCTTCCTAAAATTCCTTTAGAAAAGTCCTACTGACTTTGACTTTTCTATTCTATATTCACATTATTTTTTGGAACATTGATAGTTTTCGAAATATATAATATATGTACCTACAAATATTTTAAGAATTTTAACCCCTAAAAATAAAAAATATAACATATTCATAAATATATATTTTAAGAAATGTTATACATTTGATTGAAATAACTGTAGATTTGTAGTTTTACAGTAAATTTAACCAACAATTGTCGGCTGCAACCTTTCAACTGTAAAATTGGTTGAATTAACCAATATTTA